>CM040434.1:45301848-45611848 GCA_022702705.1 Papilionanthe hookeriana x Papilionanthe teres | reverse complement strand
ACTAACATCGATTATTAGCTTAGATTTTAAGATGAAGAGTTGTAAAATAAAGAATACTAGGAATCAACATCGTAGAATAAGATGGGAGCACTTAAAAGACATAAATAAAATTATTTTTATGAGTAAAATTCAAGATTTAAATATTTGGGATGTTCATGAAGACGTGAATGTTATGTGGGAAAAATTAACTAATACTATTAAACAAGTAGCTAAAGATGTACTTGGAGAATCAAAAGAAAAAGCTTATAAAAATAAAAATAGTTGGTGGTGGAATAATAATGTGCAAGAAAGATAAAATATAAGAAGTTATGTTATAAAAATTGGTTTAAATGTAAATGCGTAGAGAATCGAGAAAAATATAAAACGACCGCGAGGAGTGTAAAAGAATAATCGATGACGCTAAAAATTTTGCTTTTAGTGATCTTTATAACATGTTAGATACTTAAGCGAAGGTGAAAAATATATGTATAAACTAGCTAAACAAAGAGAAAAGAAAAGTAAAGATTTAACTCGAAGTAAAGTGTATTAAAGATGAAAATCGAAAAGTCTTTTCTTAGAAAAGATATTCAACATAGAGTGGGTGAGTTATTTTGATAAACTTTTTAATGATGATGCTTGAAAGTACGATTGACCTAGTGATCTTAATATCGTTAATAATAATAAAACTTTTCATTTTTACCGTCACATTAGTAGAAAAGAAGTTGATGAGGCTTTAAAGAAAACTAGGGGCAAGTACAGTAGGACTCGATGATATCCCAATTGAAGTGTGGAAATGTTTAGGTGATTTGGGGGTTTCCGGCTTACTAAACTTTTTAATATTATTTTAAAAACTAAAAGGATGTCTGAGGAGTGGAGAAAGAGCATTTTGGTCCCCATTTTTAAGAATAAAGGAGATGCACAAGAGTGTGCAAATTATAGAGGAATTAAATTGATGTGTCATACTTTAAAATTATGGGAGAGGGTAATTGAACATAGGTTAAGACGTATTACGAAGATTTCTCATAATCAATTTGGATTTATGTCGGGCAGGTCTACCATGGAAGCTATACATTTATTGAGAGGTTTGATGGAGAAGTATAGAGATAATAAGGAGGATCTACATTTGATTTTTATTGATTTAGAAAAAGCTTACGATAAGGTTCCTAGAGATGTTCTTTGGAGAGTCCTCGAGAAGAAAGGTGTTGATATAACTTATATTCAAGTCATTAAAGATATGTATGCTGAGAGCTGTTACATGTGTTCGAACCGAAGGAGGATTGACCATGTATTTTACTATTTCGTTGGTTTACATCAAGGATCGGCTTTAAGCCCATATCTTTTGCTTTATTTATGGATGGTCTTACTGGGCATTTACAAGAGGATGTACCTTGGTGTATGCTTTTTGCTGATGATATCCTCCTTGTGGATAAGACAAGAGAAAAAGTCCAGGAAAAACTTGAATTATGGAGGTCTACATTGGAGTCTAAAGGTCTTCGTTTGAGTAGAACTAAAACCGAATACATGGAATGTAATTTTAGTAATAGTAGGTCTAGTGACAAGCAGTGTAATTTTGGGTGATCAAATTATTAAAAGGTGTGAACGATTTAGATATCTTGGGTCCATTGTTCAAAGCGATGGTGATATAGATGGGGATGTGAATAGTAGAATTCGGGTTGGTTGGTTGAAGTGGAGGAATGCGTCGGCCTATTGTGTGATAGAAAAGTACCGCTTAGACCGAAAGGAAAATTTTACAAGATGGTGGTGAGACCTTCAATGCTCTATGGTGCTCGAATGTTGGCCTTTAAAAGAGAAGCATAATGTTAAGTTAAGTGTTGCCGAGATGAGAATGATTAGGTGGATGAGTGGCTTTACTCTTAGAGACAAAATGCGAAATGAATATATCCGTAAAAGGGTTGGAGTTGCACCAGTGACGGATAAAATTAGAGAGAGTCGCCTTAGATGGTTTGGTCACATTAAACGTCGACCATCTGATGATCCGATTAGGAGAGTAGATGTTTTAAATACAACTTATGTTAAGAAAGGCAGAGGCAGACCTAGGAAAACTTGGGCTTATTGCATAAAAAATGATCTTAATTTATTAGAATTGAACGAAAATTTGACACTAAATCGGACACAATGGAGAAAAAGGATTCATGTAGCCGACCCCACTTAGTGGGATTAAGGCTTTGTTGTTGTTGTTGTATTTTTTTTTGGATTATTTTTCAAGAATTTAAGGTTAGTTTGATAAGAAAACCCTTAAATCAAACAAGCCCGCTAGAATCACAATAAGCAAAATTTTCATGCACAAAGTTATAATTTTATGTCAGAAGTGATTTAGGGTCTGTTTGAGGCGGCTGTTGATTATTTATAATCTGCTGATAAGTAGATTCTGATAACTCGCATTATCGAATAGTATGCATTCATTGTTTGGTGAAGCTTATTCGAACAATTTATTTAGTAATGTATTCTTGGATAAATGATCAAACTGCCCCTGGAAGTTATTTACTGTTTTGGGGAGCTTATTCAGAACAACTATTTGCAACAGAACTGTATGAGGTGAAACATATATAAAATTGAAGCAACAGACTGTTACAGTTCAATTCAAAAATACATAAAATGCACAACTCACTCTCTCGTGAGTATCAAAAAAAATAAAATAAAATCAATATAACTTAAATCTATTAAGCAGTAAAATGGAGAATCTAAAAGGCATTTTTTGATAGAGATATCATGCAGACTTTAAAGGTGAAATTCAAAAACCACAAAAAATGTGTTTATTTGCATCTGTAAACAAAAGCCATAGTACTGAATGCATTTAAAGAAAAAGATCATATTCATTCCACGAAATAGGACAAAAATTCATATAAAAGAAGAACTCACTCTCCAGGTGAAGACATTGTGAATCCAAATATCGAGTATGGAGAGAATTCGTTCACTGTTTCGAAGAAGAATGTCGTCGACGAGCATCTGCGAGGCTGGAGCCGAGCGTTCCTTTTATGCGATTACCCTAACGCGAGCGAGATCGGGGAGGGTCGGGTAGGCAGGGTGAGTGACCTCCTTTCGGCTTTCGGCAGAGACGAATCAGAGCGAGGGCGAGGGCTAGCGATAGTCGCATTAGAATCGGAGGCTTTCGGCTTTCGGTGAGGAGTAGCGATCGGGGAGGGTGAGGGGCGAGCGAGAGATTTCCTATCCCAACGCGCTAATTGGACGCGGGACGCGGGGTAGGGAGCGCGGCGAGGTCTTTTAACAAAAAACGGGAAGCAATTATGAGCTGCGGGACTAAGTTCAAGTTCTGTTGAACGCAATTCAAACGCTGCCTCACTTCAATAACCTACCCCAAACGGGCACTCAGTCCCTTCGCTCAACAAGGAATAGAACAATCAACAATTGGCATATTCAAAATAGAACAATCAACCAATAGTCGAAATAGAAAAACAGATTATTGTTTGGAGTCACATTGAATGATAAACAACTCCTCAGTAGTTATATTAGTAAGATCCTTTCAAAAAATATAGATATCTGAACTAGCTTTGAAACATATAAAATGACAATGAGCATCACACTATTTGACTAAAGATGATTCAAAATTATAATGCCTCCAAATTAAGTTAGAAAAGTTAATTCCAAATAATAGTTTTAACTAAGTGGAATCTACTAGCAATAGAAAGAGTTTTCTTTTTCCAGCCAGCTAAATGAGAGTGACAGGTGGTGGTGGTCAATGATCACTTATAGGTAGTGGCCGATATTTGCCGACAAGTAGTGGTCGACGGTCATCGACGTTCTCGATGGTGGCTGATAGCTACAGAGGCCGGTGATTATTGTCAGTTCTCTCTCCATAATAGGCTTTGAAATTCCTCTTATTCTTATCTCCCTCTCAAGTGAATAGAGGGGTCCTTTTTATATATATTTTTTTAGGGATATTTTGGTAATTTGGCTCATAATGTCCCTAACCACTTGATCTGACGGTCTTTGTTGACCCCCCTTGGTCATAAATGTTTTCATAATGATTTAATTGTCTTAATGAAATCAAAATTTAGCAATATTGGGTTGTTGGATTCATCTCATTAAGACGCTCGATTCAACTATAAATACGTCAAATTTAGAGTTTATAGGCCATTCAAATGATGATCCCAAGCCTCCATTTGTGATTCAATGGCCTTATTTGAGTTTGATTGGACTCAGAGCTTCATTGTGTTTTCCTTGTCGAGACCGTCAGTTTGACTATAAGCTTGCTGAAATCAGGGGATTCCACATAAAAATGCATCAAGATTCATGCTTGATAAAAAAATTATTGATGACGCGTCAATAATATAATTAATTTATTTGTTTAGAATTTTAATTATACTGAGAGATAAAATGACTTTTGTTATGTATGGATATGTGTGTGTGCGTGTGTATGTACATATATACCAAAAATACCGGAACGAATCTCAAAGAGGACGCAAGACCAAGATGAAAGAGCCCCCTCTCAAGGTAAGCAATTATCCGACGATTTAAGGCCGAGAATGAAGCCACGTCTCCAAATTCGGGGTAGATTCAAGCTCTAGAGATGGTTTCTCACTCAGTAGTTGCAAGGCCCACCAAAAGTGAGGCGTAAATTATACTAGCAGCGTGCTTCATTAGATGTCCCGCATAGGCTGCAATAAGATCGGACTAAGAGCTTGCAAGATTGCGAAATTTGGTCGAGGCGAAGAACCAACCAGGCAGACGAGACATAAGCCCTATAAGACTTGAGTCGAACGGAAAATGTGCCACGGTACACTCAACGAAAAAAGCCGATCGATCATGTTTGACCGACCAACGCCCGTCCAGACCGAATGACCATCTCTCAACCGACCGCTCTAATGGATCGCTTCAAAAGACATTGAGTAAGATGTTCATGCGGCTGGACACCTCGATCGATCCATGCACACTCCAGATGGCACAAATGCCACTCGAACACTCCTCAGTCAGCTGACTTCAAGCCAACCGACCAAATAATTACCACCAATGTTGAAATTTAAATCAGTAATGCAATATGTCATAATATATATATATATATATATATATATATATATATATATATATATATATATATATATATATATATATATATATATATAATCAAATTAAAGCCTCAATGGCATGAAAAACGGTTTCCATAACCGCTTCGTCCTTTTTGTAATTGTGCAAAACACACTTTTATATGCAATGCGCAAAAATACAAATAAAGGACCTCTCCTTGATTTTTCTTACGGAAATTCCAGACTTATTCTACTTTTTTTATCTCTCTTCTTTTCTCTCTTTCACTCACAAAAAATAAATTAGGATCCAACATCCTAAGAAATTGTGTGATGAGTGTGGATATGCTAAAAATAAGAAACTAAACTACAAAGGAGAAATTTTCCAAAGAGATATATCACGCATGGAACCCAACAGAGACGCTACACAACCAGACGTCCATGAGTAATTCCATGGGCTGCAAGCCCATATGACTCATGATGGAGCAATTTGAGGTCCTCCGAGCAGCAATCACGAAGAAGAAAGACCCGACGCCTCATATAAAGGCAGGATGGCAGGGGGGTCCACCCTTAGAGGCCCCCACCAGCGATCCTGTTCTTGACAACTAAGTTAGCAACCAACAGATGAAAGGACAAGGTGAGTCTCAGCATACTGACACTAGTGCGTCCACACAAGCGAACTAGACGATGGGAAGTGTAGATGCAGGTACCCGTCCGGCCGCTCAAAGGAGTAGCATTCACTCGCTAAATCAGAGAAGCGGTACCCCCATCCAAGCTGAGGGACCCTCGTCTAGACTTTAAGAAAGGGAGGACTGACTCGATCAAGCACGCAACGTCTTTCGAGTCATTAGTCGGTCCACTTCAAGTAGACGACCCCATAATATGTCGTCTCTTCTTAACCACCCCGACGGAGTTGACCCTCCAATAGCTCAATGGTCTGCCAGCCGAAACCATCCTGAGTTAATATGAGTCCAAATGGCTCTTAATTTTGCACATCTCAAACATGCCAAAATCACGGAAGGACTCAGACACCTAGCTCTACATAAGACAAGGAGAAAGTGAGTGCCTCCAGGCTTACATCATCTGTTTCTAGAACAAGATGCTGTGAGTGAGAAATCTGAGGCTCGAAATAATCGGGAACAACCCTGAAATGAGGGGCCCGAAGTAAGAGGTTTATTTATAACTCAACTTGTTTAAACCTACTACTTATGCATAAGTGCTAGAAATGGTGAACAAGCACATACTCGCCGAGAAAGTCCTCTAGAACTCTCTAGAGGTTATCTCAGGATTGTCTAAACACCACCTAAAAAATGGAAGTATAAGGGTGAATCACAAAGGGCAAGGGACATGCAGTTCTACCACGGTCACCAATGCAGTAACCCTCGATCCTGTGATGAACGGGGAAATAATCCAAGGCACCTTGACTCGAAGTCGCACTATGACTAGCGATAGGCCCAATATTATAAGTGACTGCAAGATTACCAATAAAAGCATGGCTTGATACCTCTTGATGTCTCAATGGCTGAAATAGTCCAGACCATCCAAAATAATGACCATTTCAAAACGGCAACCCCAACTTTGTAGGACCCGAAGAGGTATTATCATTACCAACGTAACCACGATCACGACACAGACAAATGTCGTCACCTCTGGAACCTGATTGAGATGCAACAACATGGCATGACTCCAGTAAGAGAGCCCCCAAATGGACTTGCTCTAGCAAATGAGGTCCACGTGGTAGAAATAATCCCATCCATATTTAGGGGGGATACAGACCCTCCGACATGAAGAGAAAAATTTTTGATAATGAATGCACTATCATACCATATACATGTAGTCATTTATTTGTTGTCATTACAGACACAGTTCTACTGTCGAAGGGGAACCCTACAATGAGGCAATCGTAGTCACAACACTGATCAATAATTACCAATTGGGTAGTATCCTCGTTGATACTGGGAGTTCGGTGAACATCCCATTCAAGACATTGTTTCATAAGATTGGCTTGAAGACAGAATGGTTCACAACACCGACAAGCCCATTATCCGTATTCACCAGGGAAAGGAAGGAGACTTTGGGCCTTGTCGCTCTCACAATGTCTTGGGGAGAACCCAGGAAGCGGTACAGAGGATTTTCTCATGGTGAAATCTCCATCGACCAATAATGTTATCTTCAGTCTGCCACTCCTGAACAGAAACCAAGCGGTAGCTTCTACTTACCATGTGGCGGTAAAATTCTCGGGTGATGGGGATGTAATTACAGTCCCGTGAAACTTGGAACATGAGATTCAAGAAATAAACATAAATTTTATTCTGAAACAATAAATTACAAATTACACTTAAGAATTTGATCCGATAGAAAGTTATTTACATGATGATCATTGACGCCTCGCCTAGGACAAACCCCTTTTGATGCAACCTTCTATAAAAAAATTTATTCCCGAAACTTAGACCGGGTCGTCCGATCCACCTCAGCTTGAGCCTGCTATACAAGGGACTCCTCCCGAACTCCTGACATCTCAAAACAATGAGTTGTTATATCCTCCCCCGTCTTCTCCATGTGAGCCAGGAACACACATCTCCTCCTCTCATTGGATGTCGACTACCCAAGCAAAGGATTTCTTGATTCCGTCCAAGATTCAGGTCAACGAATTGGGAGACATCTAACGTTCGTTAATTATTTCCCTACGAGCTTCGCGAGGACTTTCCAGAGAGTCAAGCCCTTCTCCTTGCTTCCAACTGATGCCTGAGTGACCATTACTGGCATCGTGATTGGATCCTTAATAACACATGTCAAAGGTGATTCATCACCTAGGTCGATCAGATTAGCTGCACTAAGAAACGATTTAAGTCAAAGGAGACAAAAAAAAAAAGCATAAAAAGCGAGACCATGGTTTGTCATACCAAGGAGTCTATCAAAAACAGTCTCTGTAATAGACATGGTGCCCTCATCGGGAGACGGTTGAGCACGTACAACTTATTGTGTCTCGGTCAACGGTAGAGCACTATCAGCTTCTTACATGGTCTGTTTAGTCGATTGATCGCAAGCTGCAATAGAAGCTTGAATAGACAGATCGTCACTCGGATTGTCCAATATGCCTCTGTCATTCACCTACTTTTTTCTTTGTTGAGGACAAAGAAATGAGTTAGACATGCCCACTTGGTCCACCAACTCGTCTAGTTTTCTCTTCTTGACAACAACTTTCTTCTTCTTCTTTTCACTATTCTCTTTTCACTTTTCACTTTCCAGACGGCGTTGCTTCTTCAGCTTCCCTAATGTGGTAAGAAGCATTTCCCTGCTCCTGAGCTCATCTAAAGAATTCGAATGGTTCTCAATAAAAGTTCTTGGAAGCCAACCAATTCAGACAAGGTATGCAGAGCAAAAATACGGAATGTCAAAAAAGTAACATCACACCTTATTTACAAGAATCAAAGGAGCGAAAATTCAAGGAGTTCAATTATAAAACACTGATTAAGAAATAAATGATATCTGTTTTTAATATTTGATTATCTTATTTCTTGCAGCACTGCTTTCAAGAAGTAAGAGAACTAGCGAACTATAATATGTATAACAAAAATATGTCAGTACAGATCCTGAGGAGATCCAATGATTTATACAAAAATAAGCATGATAAATGAGAGCACACTAACAGAAGACCAAGAGGCCCATTTATCCGATCAGACGTTGCAATCTGTGCCAAGGTTAAAGGCGACCAAGCCATTAGAAGGACAAAAAATATCCTATCCCGGACTAATCTAACTAAATCAAAACACATAAGCATTTCAGCTAACCACTATAAGAAAGCTAGGTTAAGGCATCAACTTGTTTTCTAGTAGATCCAACCGAACGAAAGAATCCAGTTCTTTGCTATTATCAATCATCTGTCGGACAACCCCGAGGCTCCTCAATATGGACCAAGAAATCGTAATACAATAGAGCCCTATAATCACCCTAAAGGATCCTCTTGTGGGCGAATGAATTGCTATCAGGTTTCAGTGATTCTCTCTTTGCTTGTTAGCTTAGTCTCGATAAAAGCTCAACATTCAATGATAGAGGTTCAACAGTCGAACTATATCAATCAATTGGCAAAGCTTAGCTGGCCGATTAAGTCCTTCTGACCCAAAGTTAATCAAGCTCAGCCGACTGGTAACACCGACTAAATCCACCTGATAGAACCAGCTTCACCGAGCCAAAATCACACTAGCCCAGCTAGCCGAGCGAGAGAGCGTAAAGTCATATATATATATATATATATATATATATATATATATATATATATATATATATATATTACAACATTGGGATTTAATCGAAGAATTGTACATTTGTTAAACTTTTGGAAGACGTGCATACTCACCACTTATTTTTTTTGTATTTACATATCTAACACCTAAACTCCAATGTCTACATTACATGCCGCTTTCTATTAATAATAAAATAATATTATTAAAAAAATAATATTTTTTATGTGATAGAGTAAAATACCAAGATAGTCTCCAATTATTTACAATGACTTATTTTCACCCCAATGTTTGTAGAAATATTAAAATGATTGTCGGGATTTTAATTTAAGATAGAAAGTATTAGGGTCTTATAAGTGTGTTGACGTTTTTGAAAATACCGTCTATCCATTTGGTTCGCGCATTTTTCAAAACGTTGCTTTCCGTTTTTTGATTTTTTACACTAAATCGTACGCGAGTGTCGACTCGCGTAGTTGACTCTGCGCCGCAGTGTTCGGGATAAACTAGCTATCCTAAACGCACTGTTCGCCTTGCTTAACCCTTAGTAGTATATTTGAGGCAATTGCAACTTATCGAATAATTTTCCGATAGTTCGATTAAAAATAATCTGCTGATAAGTTAGTTGCGGTAGCTATTATAAATTTTTCGTTTTTTTTTGGAAAAGTCAGACCGCAGACAGAAAGCTCCCACTGCACCTAGGTAGATGCTGTGTGAAAACACTATTTTCAGCATTTTGAAAACGCATAAGCTTTCAAAACGCGGTTTACCCAAACATTCCAAGTGTATTTACAAAACGCTATCGCACCAAATAAGCTGCCCCAAACAGTATTTTGACAGCAGACTATTTTAATTAATGCTCAATTGTCGATAATCATTCTGACACTTCTGTAAATTCTTGGATTAACAGAGACTATTTCGACACTTTATTGTATAAACGTGCAATTAAACATGAGAAATTAAATATGTAAATAGATAAAAAATTAGCTGGTATATATGTAAATAATCCAAAACTTTTGTCCACAGTAATACTCCTTATTAAAATGACGGTTGGTATTCGTCCATTTCGCTAATCATATAGAAAACCGCCGCTAAGTTTTACATCGAATTTATTGAACTTAAAAGTCAACCAAAAAAGTCGTCTGCATTTGTCGTATATTCAATAAATAATTTTAAATATTTCAACTTTATTTTATTTCTTGAGAATATTTAGTCAAATATTTTTAGATTTATTAAAAATTTGAAGATTTACATAAATACCATTCAGTTCTTTTGTAATTACATATCAAACCCCTAAAGTTCAATTTTTACATATATCTCACTTTTTTAGCATGAAAAAATGTATTTTCTTTGTTTTGTCAGTAAGTTAAAATAATGATATTTTTTATATGGTGTAAAATTTTTGGATGATATAAATTTATAATTATAATTTAGGTATTATGTTTGTAAATACATAAAAATTGAGTGGTCTATATGCAATATTTTAGATTATATTTTATCAAATTTTATAAATTATATTTATCTCGTCAATGTGATTGAAGAATACAAAAGAGACGGCGGGATAAATTTAGCTCGCAATCGGATTTATTAAATGCAGATTTACGCCGTAAAAATAAAAGAATGTGAGAAGAAAAGGTTGGCTCGTGTTCGAAATGGCTCGTGAAAAGTGTGTTTGGAAACAAGATGCATAACCACATCCACACAAGCAATTATGATTTAAATTTAAATATAAATATATATAATACATTAATATATAAATAATATATATAATAAATTATTATATAAATAATTATATGATTATTTTTTTATTTCGAATTAAAACGAGACCTAACACGAGCGAACAAATAGTTGTTATGTGTTCGGCTCGTTTGTAATACGAGCTTAAAAAATTTGTTCGTGTTCGGCTTGTTTACTTAACTTCACGAGCTGTTCTCGAACAATGAGCTTTTTTGTCAGCCCTAAAAAAGATAGGAACACGAGAAAATTAAATTTAAAGGGAGACCAAAATTTTATTTATTTATTATTATTTTTTAATGTTTTTTTCGATTTAATTTAGAATTATGATCAAATTCTATAAATAATATCGCGTTAATCAAAGTATGATTTTATAAATGCCAATCAATCAGCTTCGTGTAAAGAAGATGAACGCCACTTTTCTTCCCGTCGGCGAGGTGACAATGGAGAGCATGAAGCGGCTGCCGGCGGGGGTGGGGGTGGCGGTGGCGGCGGGAATGAGGTTTACTCGTGGCGTGTTGCCGATTCAGCCGAAGCCATGGAAGAGTTTATTGTCGGCATCGATTGATCTTATGGAGCGAGTGGTCGTGAAGCTGACGCGGGAGTCCTCGAAGCAGAACCCCTTCCTCGCCGGAAACTTCGCTCCGGTGGCGGAAGAGACGCCGCCTCGTTCTGATCTCGTCGTCCGCGGCTCTCTTCCGGTGAGAAATCGGTTTTCCCCTGTGCCGCTCTGCCTTCAGTTTTGGGGCATTTACATACGTAGCGCAGAAGTCTTATGCATTTACATATCTCACACCTCTAAACTTTCATATTTACATAGCACTCAACAGCTATTGTTCTGTTGGTTAAAAAGTTCGTGTTATATTCGTTTGCTAAATTAATGAACAGAGTATGAACAATTTTTTTGTGCTCAATATCTAAATGGGTCTAGCACGAACAAATATTTACTAATTCATGTTTTGCTCATTTTGACTCAAAGTACTACTAATCAATTATATATATATATATATATATATATATATATATATATATATATTAAAGATTGATCGACAGTCGGAGACAACCGATCAACCCCTATAGATTGAACTGATCGAGGAGCGGACTCCCCTTCCAGTGAGGTGTGCTTTTCAAATCCTCCCGCCATGGGTGAGATTCGAATCCCTGGCCTGAGGGACTTACACCAAAAACCACAGCCAATGAGCCAAGGCTTTCGCGCGCGCGCTCACACACACACAATGATGTGTACTATTTTTAAAAAATTTACTTGTCTAAAATGCTACAAAGATTTATAGTTAATTAAAATTATTAATTAAAAAATTTAATATATTAAATTATATTTAAATGATGTTTTAATATAAACAATACAATTTAAAACTTGTCATAACCCTTAACATCCTATGTCTACGTGATTAGGGTTGTCAAAACGACTCTTTGTTCGGCTCGTTAAGAAAATAAGTCGAACACGAACACACTTTCTTGTGTTCGAAATATAAATGAGCCAAACACAAACAATGATATTTTTTTAATAAGCTGAGGCGGGGCCCGCTCATGTTCGGCTCATTTACACCCCTACATATCACATAAAAAAGGGCGATTACATGTAGGTTACACACAACATTGCTATTTACAAATTAAGCACTCTCTTTCATTTATTTGTAATTTCATTGATAATTTTTTATTCATTATGAGATCATCAAAATCATTTATTTGGAGATAAATATAGTAAATAATATTTAAATATATGACACAATTTTTTGTAATTATATCTCACATGTAAACTTTCATATTTATTTAAATAATATTTTGGTGTTTTAAACATGTGCATGAAAATATGTATTAAGTCTTAATAAGTAATAATAAAGCTATTTTTAAGATGATATTAAAGATTTTCAAATATGAAAGTTTAGATATGAGTTATAGAAATAGATTAAAATTATGTGTCATGCATTTAAATATAATAAATGAGAGTGTTTCAAGATATTTTAGGTATTTTAGACGTATGGGCGTACGGCTCACTGCTCTCTTACTTGGTCGACTGATATTAGCGGGTATTGGTTTCGCAAGGCCTGCTCGTCTGACTGTGCTGCAACGAGTTAACTGGTCTACCTTTGATGGATTTGAGTTGACAAGATTTGGCTCAATCTGCTTCGCTTTGTAGGTCGGCTATTATAGTCTAGCTGTCGTTTATTAAACCTTGGATGAAGAGCTCATAACGGAAGAACGAGGCAGGGGGTGAATCACCGTAATCCGATATACATCTCATTCCTCAACGAGAGGTCATTTTGGATGTTTGTCGGCTTATTATTATTATTATTATTTAATAAAGTCAGTAATTTAAGACAAAATTGAGAAGAAAAATTCATTGGTCAGCCGAGGAATAAAAATGTAATATTTTATATGGTTGGGGTTGTAAACTTTTGAAGTTTTCACATTTGCAGGAGTGCTTGAACGGAGAATTTGTTAGAGTAGGTCCAAATCTCAAATTTCCTCCAATTTCTGCCTATCATTGGTAATTATTATTCAATAAGCAGATTATGTTATAAATTTAATTTTGCTTTCTTAATGTATTATATTTTTTATAGACTTAATAATAATAATAATAATAATAATAATAATAATAATAGTAATAATAATAGTATTTTGTAGAGACAAAATAAACTGTGATATACTTTTGGTAATAATTAAATGTCACTATCACATGAAATAATATATTTATTTTATAATAAAAAAATATAGTAATGACATTTTTTAAACTAAATATTTACTATTTATTTATTTTCATTTTGCAGGTTTGATGGAGACGGGTATTAATAAGAAATTTTTAGAAGTCCCCCCAATAAATTCCCCCTATTTTTTTTTTTTGTCATTTATCTTTAATTGCGCCACATAATGTCAATACTGAAAATTAAATTTTACACACACACACACACACACACACATATATATATATATATATATATATATATATATATATATATATATATATATATATATATATATATATGTGTGTGTGTTTAAAAGACAGTGACGAGCGGAAGTCAAGTCACCTTTGGCTCTGCAACCCGTCAGTGCTCAGGTGGGACCATACGCGCCTACACAATAGTATTTCTCCCATATAGCAGTCGTCTTGGGGGATTCGAACTCAGCACCATATGAGATTTATAGCGGACAAAGCCGACGCTCTGCGAACCGATCTGAAACGCGGCGCATATATATATATATATATATATATATATATATATATATATATATATATATATATATATATATATATATATATATTCATTTTTTTTATATATATCCTTTTAGGTGTTAATTTATTATGAAAATATAGTATTATTACTAATATAGTAGGTGGTGGATATTTAGCTATTTTATGTGTATGGTCCCTGATGAAGTGGTTGTCCACTTCTATGTGTTTTGTTCTAGCATGAAAATTGGATTGTGTGATGAGGCTATCTCCAAAGTGCTTTCGCTATAGAGGTAAGTTGGTGTTGGTTGAGTTTGTAGCATTTCATGAAGTAGGTTTCGGAGCAAGAGGATGTCTGTAGTGATGGACGTCGGAGCTGTGTACTCTGTTTCGGTGGAGAGCGAGCAACGGTTGGTTGTTTTAATTTTTTTAGCGAACAAGGAGACCAAGTTAGGTCTAAGGAAGATGCAAAAACCGGTTATTGATCTTCTGTCTGTTCGCTTGGTTATCCAATCAGTGTCTGCGTCCGTGACAATAGGTAGGCTATGATGTCGTGGGCCATTAAGGTATCTCAATAGTCTTTTGAGGAGTTGTTGGTGATGAGGTTGAGGGTTGTGAATGTGGTGACTTAGATGATTAACAGTGATTGTTATGTTTGGTCTTGTGACGGTGAGGCACAGTAGGAAAACTATGGTTTGTCTGAATTGATGTGGGTCAATTGGTGTGTTGCGACTGATGCATATGTTGTGACGGTGAGGCACAAGAGTAATGTGATGACATTTGAACGTAAAAGAAACTTTAGCATGTGGTGATGCGACTGATGGATGTGTTGTGTTCTTTGAATTTGGAGGAAGTTCTTAATAATGATGAACTCCTTGAGCGACATCAGAAAGAGATTTGATAGAGATAAACTAGATTGATTAAAGATAAATATTGAAATTTAGATGATGGATATGTAAATACACATGAATTAGAGTGACATGTTTGTAACTCTTCCTCATGCACCAAGGCTAACATCCTTACCCATTTAAGCCACCCTTGCCAAATAATGCCTAATAATTATATATATTTTTCTTCATTATTGGACTCTAGAAACTTACGGGCCATTTGGGATCACTTTTTATTTTTTTACTTTCTATTTTTTGTACTTTTTTTTTATTTTGTTTATGTTTAGATTTTAAATAAAACATGTTTAACTACTTGATTTAAGTATGTTTGCTTTCAAAATTACTTAGGAAGAAAATGTTGACAACGTGTGCTTTTATGATAATGTTACAGAATGATTCATGGCTTGCGTATTAAAGATGGAAAAGCGACATATGTTGCTCGGTATGTGATGACATCCAAGCTTAAACAAGAAGAGTATTTTGGAGCAGCTAAATTTAGCAAGGTTGAGTTTTGTTACTTTAGTGGGAGACTTTCTCATTTTGTTATCAAAAGAAGTTAATATGAAAATTTACATACATCGAACAATTCTCTAATATTACATATCTCAGACCTAAATTTTGATATTTATATTTATAACACTTCGGCATCATGAACCTATATATGAGGTGTACTTCACTTTTAAACAGTTAGTAGCAGTAATATTTCTTATGTGATATTATATATTAGAATGTTGTGTATTTAAAGATGAGAGTTTAGGTATTAGATATGTAAATAAGTAAGAATTGTGTATAATTGCATCATTAATATAGAGATAAAAAATGAATGAACAAAAAGCTTGTGGATTTAAATTTATTCAATCACACCATATGGTCATTACTGTCAAGCTATAGGTAGAGAGAAACATTCTTTTGGATGATATAATTTTTTCAACATGCATCTTTGTGATAGAGCCATCTACTATTTTCTATTTGAATTTCTTATCTTTTTTGTTTGAATTCATTTTTTTTATAAAAATGAAACTAATTATGATCCCTCTATTGCCCTAGATTGGGGACCTCGAGGGACTCTTTGGACTATTTATGATCTTGATAAAGTTCCTCAGAGAAAAATTTGTATTGGATGTCTCATATGGAACTGGAACAGGTAGTATAATTTGTAATTACATCATATTCAGTAATGTAACATATTTGTTAATGATTTGGCTAACGGCTTTTGTATTATATAGCTATTATATGTTATAAACTTTTAATTAAATCAGATGAGAGAATCATATGCTTAAGATGTCAAATTGATTAAAATAAATAAATATGAAAACAAACTTTAATTCATGAGTGAAAGGAGATTGTGGTCACTAATCTTTCAATCCATTGAGAATTTTTCTTAGAGAACAATCTTCATATTCTTCTGATGATGTGATGTCAGGAAGTATAAGAAGAATTAAATTTTTCGTCATTTGGATTGATAATCATAACCACATTTTGTAAGATAGCATATTTTCTAAATAATTGTGTCTTATTTAAATGAACATGCCACTTTTGAAAGATCTCATCTTATCATAAAATATGTCTTATTAGAAAGAGATTGTCTTATCATATTTTTAATATAGTCAATCATATAATTTAAAATTGTAAAGTTAGGTCTCCTTGCATGATTATTCCATATTTTATTTTATAGCTAAAATCCTATTTATTTAACCTTAATTATATCACTTTAAAAGGGTTAAATTTTAAAATACTACAATGATGGCCACCTTGAATGTTATAATTTACATACATAGAACTACATATTTAATAATTTTTTCAATGTTATAATGATGGCCAACTTGAATGCCACTAAGATTACAAACTATCTATTACTTGATTTTAGGCAATACAACTCTAATATACCATCATGGAAAGCTTCTGGCTTTACAAGAAGGTGACAAACCTTGTAAGTATATTTATTTCTTTCCACAATATATAATTCTCTCATGTTTAATGATATATTGTTTTATGACTAGCTTCAATATTTTGCTTTTATATGTAAGTCTCAATTTTATTTTAGTCTAAATTTAGAGGCAAAAAAGAACTAAATCCATAACATTTTGAACTTTAAAACTCCTTAAACTTGCATTAAAATAGTAAAGCGATCAATGGATATTTAGAGATAATTTTCTCTATTCTATAGATGTCATCAAAGTCTTAGAGGATGGAGACTTGCAGACTCTAGGCATATTGGATTATGATAAGAGGCTTACACATTCATTTACTGCTCATCCAAAAGTTGATCCTATCACCGGTGATAATAAACTGATAAATCCACATTATATTTCTTGTAGCACTCAAAATGTTAACTTGTTCTCTTCACTTGTTGGATTTGGGATGTAGGTGATATGTTCACGTTTGGTTACTCATTTAAGCCTCCTTACCTTACTTATCGTGTCATTTCCAAGAACGGTGTTATGTTTGATCCAATGCTGATAACGATACATGAACCTGTTCTAATGCATGACTTCAACATCACTGAAAACTATGTTATTTTCATGGATCTTCCTCTATGCTTTCGACCAAAGGTGGCAACTCTATCATACACATGATTCTGAATTTACACTGGTTTAACTAGCAAATTTGGGGAACAAGAAGCTTATCATATTCATTTTGAATTACTTTACAAACAAAAAACTTTTATTTCTTTTTTTATTGAGAAAGTGTCAAGATGAAACCTTTGACTCTTTGCATTGGACTATCTTAGTCCCAAGGTTCTTCAAAATGTCAAATTAGTCACAAACTCTCTTAATATTGGTTTGAAACAATCTCTAGACTCTTTTAAATGAATAGTTATTTTAGCCCTCATTAACAGAGTTTGAAGATTACTTTAACATTTTATAGACCGCGGGATTAAAATGTTCCATATAAATAGTTAGGAGACAATATTAGTAGTTTCTTTTTTAACGCATCTTGGAAAAGCAAGTTTTAAATGAAGCTTATTTTTAGGAATTGGTGAAGGGAAAATATGCCCTGTCATTCGATCGAATGAAGAAAGCTCGTTTTGGCATACTTCCACGATATGCGAAAGATGAACTTCATATTAGATGGTTTGAGCTTCCAAGTTGCTTCATATTTCATAATGGTAAATTTCCATTATCTCTTTACAAATTTTAGTTTTAATTTTCTATTAACACAGTAAGCACTTGCATTATTTGACTTAAGTACAAAGAAGGATGAATAAAGATTTTACCAGTTTCAAGCTCTCATAAAATATGTATGTTTTAGAAAACTCTTAAGTATCATAGAAATTCATTAATCTAGTTTGATTCTGAATATGCATTCTTAAACATATTTTTGCATTATCTAGAGAAAAGTCTTTATACTTGATGAGTATGAAGTTCTTCACAATTTGAATGTGATCTTGATCATTTATATTTTTATTTTTCATCCCTTTTAACTTTGATCACAATATAAAGCTCATGGACTCGTAGATCGAGGATGCTTTTGTGTTAGAATTGATGAACTGAGTTCTATTGGGCTTGGATTGAAAAGTTCGTTGGGCAACAAACGTGGCACAAACATAATTATTAGAAAAGAAATTATATTGGGGAGTTGAAAACGTTCATCAGATATCTGAAATACTGATAATTATGTTTGCAAAGACATCTGACCAACAGTTTCGTGTGTATGTTGCCCTTGATTGAAGTAATGAGAACATAAAATTATTGTCTATTGTAATTGGTATGTCTCACGCATCGAGCTCTTCAGACGTACATTATTCTTAACAATTTTTTTTTTATTTTATTCAGAAATCTGAACACTTTAGTCATATTAGGAAAAAAAAAGATGATAGTTCACAATAATTCACAATAAACCAAAGACATATCTCTCAAAATGATACATTCATCTATATTATACACTGTTCCCCCAATATAGCCTCATGACATAAGTGAATAAGCAAATGCTCCATTGAGACAAAAAAATCCGAGAGGAGATATCCATTTGAGCTTGCACAACAATAACAAAATACCCACGTCAAGACTTGGCAGAGAATGAACATCCAAAGTATCAGAGCACAACTTCCTGAAGAATATACTAATTTCAATCTATGGATTGACTGTCGGCTTTGGCAGAGCATTTAATACATTAGGTAATAAGCATTGCATGAAAATATGGCAATCATGACTCTTCATGCCAAATATTTTTTCCGTTCCTAAATCAACACATCGACCTATGTTAGAGGCACAACCACTTGGAAACTTCAAAGAATGCAACCACTCAAATATTATTTTTTGTTGATCTAATGTGAGACAATATATAGCTTTAGGCTTTATTACTTGCATTTCTCTCTTGTTGTTCTGACCCCCTCATCTTGCAATACTCTTTCATATTTATTCTTGCATTGATGTTGTTCTTTGTTTTTCCCTTGATATCCAGAATAGTATTAAATATATTATCAAAAAAAAAAAATTCAATATGTGTAACATCCAAATTATGTCTAATCAGATTGTTCTTCTAGTATGGAAGATTCCAAAAAATACCTCGCTTCATTCAATTTTGTGTAACACTATAATCTGGAAGACGACTTTAGGCTAATTCCGGCCTCTCAGTGATCTTCAGAATTTTATTAATCATCTACAATATATCGCTTCCACTAATCTTTGGGGGTGGACTTCATCTTTCAACTTTTTTCTGAAAAAATGCACCTTTATTCTTTCAGAATGGGTGATCACATGCTAAGAACCTCCGAGGACAATTAAACTAGGATTTTTTTTCTTCCATGCTTCAAAGTGAATGCTTTAGACATGCCCGTGCAGTAGGAACATGCCAATTTCCCTACTGTGCTCGAACCAGATAGCATCCCATAAGCCGCGAAATCACTGATCGTCCACATAAAAGCATCGTTGTGGTAAAAGTTATGTTTTGTTGCAATATTATAAGTCGACATGCCAGTTTCCCACAATGTATGTAGCTCATCTATAAGAAGTTGTAAGTACATGTCAATTTCACTTTTTGGGCTATGTAGACCCGGTAAGATCAATGTTAGAAATAAAAATGACACAGTCATATGCATATTAGGGGCAAATTGTATGGCATGACAATAACTAGCCAACAAGAATAGAGTGTTGCAACATGATTGTAAGGTGTAAAGTCATCTGCACATAAGTCAAAGCCTAATGCTGCGAGGTTCTATTGCAAACTCCGGATAACGACGGTCAAAGTGTTTCCAAGCTTCACTAGCTCAACAATGAGTCATTGTATTAGCACTAGCAAATCCAGTATTATGCCATGCATGTAGGGTGTTGTGCAAATATAAGCAAATAATCTTTGGAGCCGTATAATGAGAGGAAAAGAAAAAAAATGTTTGTAAGAATTATTATTCTGGTTTTTACTCTTTCTCCTTCTTAGTTTGAACCTATCAACACCGCAAAATCTGAATTTTATCTTTTATACTTTCTCCCTGTAATTTAACATACAGTCGTTGACGCAGCAATCTATCTTTTCAGGTAGTAGCCCCAACTTTGCCACTAAATTTTTAGTTTTGTACAAATCTTCTGAAACTAAATTACCACCAAGATTTTTCTTCTTTAATAAAGTTGCTACATGATTAAAGCATTCCCTGGGCATGTTAAAATTGGATTTAATATTTAACATTCTTGGTGCGACTGTTAATTCTATGTGTGAAGTGCATGCTTGCCACAATGGTTGTTGTGCAGTATTTAATAGTTCATAAAATTATTACATTTCACTATTCAATTTATGCTTATCTTGACACAATCCCAACAAAATGAGCCATGCTCGTATCATCTATCATTTCCTCATATATGCCAGAATTATAAACATTTGGAGGGGCATAACTTGATGAGGCTCCTGCATGACCGTATTGAAGTTCTGATTCAAATTCACCATGTGAAGTCCAATACTAATAATCACGTTTAAATCCCCTACGGTATAGGTCCAACTTTACTTCGTCAGGTGTCAAGTACGCTTGATTCTTGTGCTTAACACAGGGGGATTGAAACATACCTTTTGAAATGTGGACAGATACGATGCCACATGCACAAACTCTTAAACACAAGCAATAAACTCGTCAATTCATCATTTTCTTCCTGGATATAATCTGTTATAAATTCATAATCTAACGCTTCGAATGTCCATCTATACCATAAACGTAGCTCTGTAAATTAGTGCACATACACATTACACATCTTATTTGAAACTTTAGGCTACCTACATTTCATAGCCGAAACCCATAACCCACAAATCCAGATAATCAACCGATTAACTTATTAACACCCAAACTAAACCATCAACCCACCATTACAATATTAAATTACTACACAATTATCTTACCCTCAACCAATCAAAAATCAACATTAACCTAACTTCACCCAAAACTTACATATCACAAATTTCTTATGTATTTACATCTCACACCTAAAATTTTCTTTTTTACAAACATAGCACAAATCTTTTATGTATTTACATATCTCACACCTATATTTTCATATTTACATACATAATAAATATTTCTTATGTGTTTACATATCTCACATCTAAATTTTCATATTTAGCACAAATTTCTTATGTATTTACACATCTCACTCCTAAATTTTCATATTTACATACGTAGCACAAATTTTCTCTTTTATTTACATATCTCACACCTAAATTTCATTTTTACAAACATAGCACAAATTTCTTTTGGATTTACATGTATCGCACCTAAATTTTTATCTTTACATACATAACACAAATTTCTTATGTATTTACATATCTCAAACCAAGATTTCATATTTACATAAGCAACAAAAATTTCTATTGTATTCACATATCTCAAGCCTAAATTTCATATTTACATATATACCACAATTTTCTTATGCATGTACATCTCATACCAAAATTTTCATACATATCACAAAATTTTTGTGTATTTACATATCAAACACCTAAACTTAGGGAAAGCCGTAAAATTCATGTGCATTTCATACCTAAGAATGGTATATGAAAAAAACATGAGTGGAAACCTATGTATTTTCATATGTAACACATATGCAAGGAAGAAAAGGATGAGAACTTATGTAAACAAAAGCTTGGAGGCATGGAAGAAGATTTCTCACCTTGAACTGGGTGAAGCCGTGAATCGGAGCAGAATTCGCCGGAGAAGCTGCTGAGGAGATGGAGGCGTCGAAACCAAGCTGAAGGAGAAGAGGGCGCGAAATTGAGTTGTTATTCATGGGAGCACTATTATAGGTCTCTTGCGTCGTAATTAGCGTCAGCTATGACCGGCGCTAATAAGTAAGATCGTCGTCGGCCATAGCTGACGCTAATCTGACGCTATAGCATCATCTCGATGTTTTCTACTCAATGCAACTTGTCTGCATCATTTCTTTTGGAAATGGAACCGTAGGGCGGTGCTAATTAGTCGCTAATTTTATGTCAGAAATAGCTCTAACGCTAATTCACAGTTTTCCTGCAGTGATAGGTCACAGAGGTTGAACTTAGGAGCTACATGACAATCCTAGTTCACCAATTAACTACATTCATAATCAATTATTAACTGTAAATAATCTGCAAATTAACACAAGATTCACGTAAGCTTACATGTAGATCAAATAATACAAGTTTAAGTCCAAGCATCGATCATACGAAGAACGATATCAAATTCCTTAATTAGATCAAGTACTTATATAGCTTTTAGTTTTATCCAAATATTTTTAAATTGAGGAAAAGTTTTGAAGAAAGAAAATTCTAATTTGCTTTAAGTTTTTATAGAAGATTTCTTGATATAATGAATTACCTTGATTTCAAAAGCCTCAACAATGTTCTAATTGATGTTAAGAAGAGCCATTATCAAGCAGAGTTATTAAAAATTCACTTCATGGAATTAAAGAACAGAAGCAAATTCAAGAAAAATAAACGGAAAAGCACCCACAGTTTGCCCTTGACAATGTATCTTTCGTAGGTCTTCTCGTCTCGCTTTCTTGGCACTGTCTCTCCACTTGCTCTTCTTTCACATACACTCTAAGTCCTCACTAAAAGTGTGTTTGGGGCAGCTTCTGCTTATCCAGATAAGCAGCTTATTTGGAAATGCGGACCGCAGGGTTCAACATGCGTTTCCGCGTTTAGTGTAAAAAATCAAATGCGTTTTCGGATAAGCTGCGCAAACGCAGTTTCCAAACAGTTCCGCAGCAAATAAATTGCCCCAAACGCACCCTAAATCTCCTCCTCACACTCCCACATTGAATATATCCCCCCACACACAATTTTCCCCATTTTTAATACTCCAAAAAAGCCTAAAACCGCTTTTGATTCCTGTTGATTTTTCCAATCTGATTACTTTCAAGGTTTCTCTTTTACCAGCCAATGCATGGGAAGAAGGTGATGAAGTTGTTCTTATTGCTTGCCACTATCAGAATCTAGACTGAATTTTTCAATGGTGCTCCAACAGACAAGACAGAAAGTGCTCAGAGTCGATTGTATGTAACTAATTAAGAACTGCTTCAGCATTTTGCTTCATTAATATGCTACCCCTTCTGACTTTTACTTGTTATTTTAGGTACCTTATGAGGTTTAATATGAAGACTGGTGCAGCTACTCAGAAGCAATTGTCAGCACCTAACATAGAATTTCCTAGGATTAATGAAAGATACACTGGCAGGTAATTTTGAAATATATGTGAGTAGCATTGGGGCATTAATATCGCGGTTTTAAAAACCTGACCGGGCAGATCGGTTCGACCATGAACCGGTTATTCAATCGATTCAGTCCAAGCTCAGAATCGTTTGTGCATAGAACCAAGATTAGGAACTAAGGTTGAATCGACTGTGAACTGGTTAACTCGACTATTTACATGAGACTATTTAGTCCTAGAGTATATAGAAGTGCCAAAATAGTCCACGAATAATTTAAATTGAACTCTAACATCTTTCATGAGGACTATTTCTGCTCCAATTTAAAGAATTAGAAACTAATTTGTCACTTCTATAAACTTTGAGACTAAAATAGTCGGGAATTTTTTTAGCACTTTACTCTTATTTTTATTCCTATGAACTTTAATATCTTTCTCTCTCTATCTCTTTGAAGCTTAATGAAATATTTGATCATTTGTAACACTAGTTTTGCTCCAAGTTCCACTTTTCCTTGCAAGTTTCCATCTTTTTCTCCCAACATAAATAAATAAGTTTATTTGCACAATGGACCCTGCAATATGAACTTTGGATAAAATACATAAATATTCAGTATTTTACTTACATAATTCACCTTGGATTTTGCAACATTCATTTACTCACACATAAATTTACCTTTATATTTTCATTATATGAACTCAGGAAGCAGCGGTATGTCTACAGCAGCATTCTGGACAACAAGTATATAAAAGGCATTGTAAAGTTTGATCTTCTCAGTGAGCCTGTAATTTGTAAGAACCAGCTTGAAGTTGGAGGCAATGTGGAAGCCATTTTTGAGTTTGGAGCAGGGAGATTTGGTTCAGAAGCCATATTTGTGCCTCGTGAACAAGGCATTACAGTTGAAGAAGATGATGGCTACTTGATCTTCTTTGTGCATGATTAGAATTCTGGGTACCTGTCTTTCTCCCTTTTGCATGAAGTTTTAACTAATTGCTAGGGACTGTTATGAAATTACTCAGATTTAGGTAGAAAACTTTAGATGGATTAAAGTGTCCAAAAGGTCTCCTGAATTGTTATGAGAGGTCATTTTAATCCCGGAGTTTATAAAAATGTCAATTTAAATCACAAAATCCTTAAATAATCATCCATGGGGACAGTTTTAGCTCATATAAAAGAGTGTGGGACTAATTTGGCACCATTTATATGATCAGAGGATTAGTTTGACACTCTACTGCATATATTTAACCCATAATAACAAATTTTGTATACTGATCATGCATCATATAATTGCAGGAAATCTGAAGTGAATGTAATTGATGCAAAGACAATGTCCCCTGAGCTTGTGGCAGTGGTGGAGTTGCCATCCAGAGTGCCCTATGGATTCCACGCCTTATTTGTGAATGAGGTGAGAGCAAATACAACTCCATGAATTCCATAAACATAATATTGTTAACATTATGGAATCCTACTCTTCATTTTAGTTCAAGAAGGTGGACTTATAAATCAATGCACTCAAGTTTAGCATTTGTAATTGTAGTAGTGCTACAAGTTGTGAAGGGTTAACGTCTACAATCAGACAATATTAGTGATAACTATTAGATAATAATTGTCCGACAGTGTTGATCATAAGACAATGATCAGGCGGTAATGTTCGGGTAATGGTGGTTCAGGCAACAACACTCGAACGATAGTCAACAAATTATGATGATTGCGTGGTGATGGTGGTGGTTGGGCTGTCAAAAAAACTGTTTGTCCGTGAATAGCTGTTTTCGGCTTGTTCGTCAAGCAAACGAGTCGAACACGAACAACTCTTTGTTCGCCCGTGTTCTGCTCGTTTTAGTTCGAAAAAGAAGAAATCATATAATTATTTATATAATAATATATTATATATGTTATTTATATAATAATATATTATATATATTTATATCTAAAGTTAAATCATAATAGCTAGTGTGGTAATGTGGTTAGATTTGATCCAGGTTCGAATGCAAAACACTAGATCTAATTTTTTCAATTAATTTTAGTGAGTCAATTTTTAGCCGAACACGAACAAGAATATTTAAATCGAGCCGAAAAAGAACACACTATTCACGAGTCTATTTCCAACACGAGTCAATTTCGAACACAAGCAATTTCGAACGAACCGAATACGAGCCAAGCCTAAGCTCACTCAAGCTCGGCTCGTTTACAACCCTAGGTGGAGGTGGTTAGCTGACAAGCATCATAAGATGTTGTGGCTACACTCATTGTTGGCCTCAAATGCCAAATAGAACTTTAAGAGTTCTTCATATAACAATTGTTGTTCTAATAAACTGATTTGCTTCTCTATTTACATTTGGTATTTGGCAGGAGCAACTCCAAATTCAACAGTCAAAAGCATGATGGCCAAATACAAAGTGGTTCGACTGGATAAGCAATAATGTATCATGTGATTCTTAAACCTTGAAAATTGAAATATAAAATATTGTGCTTTACTTAACTCAGTTTTTTTGGCACAAATAAAATATTGTGTTTTCTCTAGTTATATTGATGCTATAAAAGATTGTTTTTTAACTAACTCAGTTGCATGTATAAATATATTTATTTAAATTATCCTAAGGGTGGTTCAGATGTTGTAGAAATCTCTTCTAGAGAGATGCTGTGCTATGATTCTCTTCTTGGCATATATGATGTCACATGACAGATAAATACACATATTTATTAAGGGTATGTTTGAAACAGTTTGTGCTTATCCAGATCAGTCGCTAATCTGATAAAGCGACCCACATTCTGCGTTGATCGTAAAAAATCAATTGTGTTTTTGGATAAGCTGCGCAAATGTAATTTTCAAATGGTGAGGCCGTGTTTTGCCGCAGCAGATAAACTGCCTCAAACGCACCCTAAGTAATATATAGATTATGAGTTTAAAAATAGATCTCACATGAAATTATGCTATTTCTCGAGCAAAGCCAATTGATTTACAAATAATTTCGAAAATCCATAACTCTACAATTAAAAAAAAAAATTTTGTTCTTTTTTGTTTTTAATGAGAAACTCTCTTGAGTGGTAATGTGCTTAGTTTAAAATATGGCCTAAGTGTTCATAGTCTAGTTGACAATCAATTACAAATTTCTTCTTTATTCTCTCGAGTTTTACAAAGAGTCGGAGTTTGGTGCTGAAGTTTAGTGCCCTAAATCATACAAAAACTCCCTGGAATCAAATTTTTCGAATCGATTATAGTTCCCTAATAGATATTGTTGTGGGAAAAACACTTTCTTTCCTTAATCTTGGTAAGAGAACAAACCGCAAATCACAACAAAGAAGATGCAAACACAAGAGCACAAGCAAACAAGAGGATTTACGTGGTTCGGTCTTTTTGACCTACGTCCACGGGAGGGAATCGAAATAATCCACTAAGACGAGAAACAAGAGTACTTAGCTTTACATAGATGAGCCCTCATCTTCCATGACCTCCCTTCACATCCAAGACCTCCAAGATGCTCTCCTCACCCTTAACAAGCTAGCCTACACTCATTGAGTTCTTTTTCACTCTTACAAAACCCACTCTAAGGCCTCCCTCATCTCGTCTATTTATAGTAGATTAGATTACATTATAATATTCTATAAATAGATGAGGTGTAACCTTGAGGATCGCATGGCTTCCACATGTCCACCCTTTAGAGTCCTCCATTGCATGGTCTCCACATGTCCTTTCACATGTCCTCCTTCCACCGCATGGCCTCCACATGTCCTTCCGCATGTCCTCTTCTAGGGTCTTCCATAATGAGGTGGCACCTTTCTAAAGTCAACAATGGAGGCTTAAAGTAAGTAGAAATTTACAAGAGTGCCACTTACCTTAGTGACTAATTGGGGGTCGAAACAACAAATCTCCACCTTGACCCTCGATTATCTTTGGAGTAGTGATTCCCTCCACGTGGCCCCGAGGGGCCCTCGGCCAGTGGAAAAATTCATTAAGTCCGGACGAGTGTCCGAACTTAGCTATGGGCGGCGCCTTGGTGAGCATATCGGCGGGGTTCTCTTCGGTTGGTATCTTCTCTACCACTTATTGAGCCTTTAGCGACGACGTCTCTTACGAAATGAAGCTTCACATCTATGTGCTTGGATCTTTCATGAAATACACGATTCCCGGTTAGGTGGATGGTGCTTTGGTTTTCGCAAAACACGAGTTATCACCTTTTGATGTATCCCAAGCTCTTCGACCATGCCCTTTAGCCACATAGCTTCCTTGATTGCTTCGATCACGGCGATGTATTCGGCCTACGTTGTTGAGAGGGCCACAGCCGATTGGAGGTTAGACTTCCAAGCGGCTGCGATGCAGAAGACGGTGAAGATGAATCCGGTCGGTGACTTCACGGTGTCGATGCTTCCTGCGTAATCAGAATCTACGTAACCGACTACTTTTTCTTCTTTGTCTTCCTGCCTTTTGAAGAGTAGCCCCAAATCAGTGGTGCCTCTTAAGTATCTCAGGATCCATTTTAGTGCTTCCCAGTGAGCCTGTCCTGGGCTTGCCATGAACCTGCTTACAATGCGACGGCGTAGGCTAAATGCAGTGCCTGCTACAAACCATACCATACATGATGCTACCAACCCCAGTCGGCGTAGGGGACACCCTCCATGTACCTTTTCTCCTCTTCGATCTCCGGTGCTTGAGAGTTCGATAGTACGAAATGTTGGCGATAGATGTTGCGACACTGCTTAGCCTTGTGCATGTTGAACCTTGTTAGAACCTTCGAATATATGACTTTTGAGACAAGAATAAGCTACCCTTTTTCTTGTCTCGCAGTAATCTCCATACCTAGGATCTTTGTAGGTTCGGTCCTAGGTCCTTCATGTCAAATTCGAATTGAGCATACCTTTGATCTTCGGACTTCCTCCTTGCTCCTGCTGGCTACTAACATATCATCCACATAAAGGAGCAAGTACGTACCGATTTCACCGTCTTGCCACTTCATGTACACACGATTGTCGTAGTCGCTTCGACAAAACCGATCTTTAGCATGAAATCATCAAATCGTTTGTACCATTGTCTTGGGCTTTGTTTCGGCCCATACAATGCCTTCTTCGGCAAGCGAACTTTGTTCTTTGTCTCGGGTGTATTGTACCCATCTGGTCAGTCCATGTAGATGGTTTCTTCAAGCTCTCCATGCAGAGACGCAGTCTTAACATCTAAGTTGTTCTAATTCCGAGTTGAATTGAGCTGCTAGTGCTAAGACTATCCTAATTGAGCGATGCTTCACCACGGGTGAGAAGATTTCGTTGAAGTCGATTCCTTCGACACTGTGTGAATCCCTTTGCAACGAGTCTAGCTTTGTACTCGATCCTCTCGGTGCACGGCATGCCTTCCTTCTTCTTAAAGGTCCACTTGCAACCGACTACGCGTTTGTTCGTTGGTCGATCCACGAGTTCTCGGGCTTTGTTCTTCATCGGAGAAGTCATTTCCTCATCCATTGCCTCTTCCCACTTGTGTCTTTCCTTGCTCTTCGGGGCTTCCTTGTAGGCTGCTTAGTTCCGCTTCTTCATCACTTCGGCGACACTCGGAGCAAAGGAGATCATATCTGCATGGCCGTATCTCTGCGGCGGTCCGATAGTTCTCCTTTGTCCGTCCCTTACCAAGTCGTAGTCGTCGGATCTTCTTTACGGTTCGGTCACTTGCTTGGTCTTCTGCCACTTCATCTTGATCATTCACGGTTGTCCTTCGATCGATCGAAAGTTTGTTGCGGCTCTACCTCGATTGACGAATCCTCCTTAGTGACAACGTCCCTGGTAACATAGCTTTGCAGATTCCCCATATTGGACTCATCGAATGTTACATCCCTACTGATGATGCATTTTTGTTGAGCTAGGCACCAAAGTTTGTATCCTTTGGTTCCAGGTGGGTATCCGATGAAGATGCACTTCAAGGCCCTTGCTTCCAGCTTATCCTGTCTAACGTGAGCATATGCAATACATCCAAAGACTTTAAGATTATCATAGTTACCTGGTTTTCCGTACCACATCTCCAAAGGAGTCTTCATGTTGATAGGTTGTCGATGGGCATACGGTGATGAGGTAGCGGGCGGTTGACACGACTTCTCCCCGAAACTTTTGGGTAGACTTGCATTTAGCGGCATGCACCTTACTCTCTCTAGGAGAGTCTCGTTCATCCTCTCGGCTAGGCAGTTCGTTGAGGAGTGTTCGGGTCGTCTTGTGCCTTGTGATGCCATTCCTCCTGCACGGCTCCTCAGCCGCTCTCGAATAGTACTCCAAGCCATTTTCGGTTCTCGAAGTGCTTCGGCTTTGCTCCCATCTTGTTTTCGGTGAGAGTTAACCGGTCCCTTGAATCGTTGAAAAGCTTCATCTTTTGTTTTTAGGATAAAGACCCATACCTTCACGGTGTAGTCATCGATGATGGACATGAAGTACCTTCCTCCTCCATGAGTACGAGTTCTAGGTGGGCCCCATAGATCACTTGTGTACATAATCGAGAGGTTTCTTTGATGTATGTATTCCGGTGGAGAACTTCACCACAGTGGCCTTCCACGGTACGCATTGTTCGCGGAATTCCGGTTCGCGACCCGATCTCCGCATAACGGGTTCCGCTTGGACAATTCCTGTAAGCCCCTTTCACTTACATGCCCCGGCCTCATGTGCCATAGTACGGATCCGTCGAGCTCCGATTGAGCCGCATTTGAGAAGTTCCCGATCACAGTTCTTCCAATTAGGGAGTATAGCCCATTCTTTCTGACACCTTTCATGACTATGAGAGAGCCCTTAGCTACTCTGATACAGCTATTCTCTGCCTTGAATGAGTATCCATTCGACTCCAGCGTCCCTAAAGAAATTAAATTTCTTTTAAGTTCTGGGACGTACCTGACATGTTGCAGTATCCGTTCAGCTCCATCGAACATCTTTATTCTGATCGTCCCGCTGCCGATCACCTTACAGGCTTTATTATCTCCAAGTAGAACGGATCCACCATTTGCCAGTTGTAGTGTCTCGAACCAGTCTTTGTGAGGACACATGTGGAAGGAGCACCACGAGCCAAGGATCCACTCCTTGCTAGATTCGGATTCTGTGATCACCGGAGCTTCGAGTGAATCATAGCCGTCCGAGACTATGCTTGCTTCTCCAGAATCTTTAGGCTTCTCTTGAAAGCCTTTCTTTCTATCCGGACAGTCCTTCTTAAAATGACCTTCTTTGTGGCAATGGTAACACTTGTAAGATCTCTTTGAAGACTGACTTCTACCATTTCTTATGGATTTTGATCTGCTCTGATCACTTTTAGAGCATTTTTTGCTCGATCTTCCTCTAACTATCAGACTATCTCTGCTGGTTTCTTCCTTCATGTTGTGCTTCTTCTGAAGTTCTTTGGCTCTAATCAATGATTGAACCTCTTCCAGAGTAATCGTACGCGCCCTTCCATAGAGCATCGCATCCTTGAACTGCTCGTAGCTCTTAGGAATAGAGTTTAGCAACAACAGCGCCTTGTCCTCGTCATCCATCTTGACGTCGATGTTCTCAAGATCATCTATGATCTTGTTGAACTCGTCTATCTGCTCCGAGACTAATTTGTCTTCGTGCATTTTGAAAGAGTATAGATGCTGTTTCGAAATAGCTCTGATTAGCCGGGGACTTGGTCGGGTAAGTACCTCGAGTTTGGCCCGAAGCGCTTGAGCCGTTGTCTCCCTCGACACCTCCCTCGGAACCTTGTCGCCCAAGCTCGAGATTATCAAACTATGAGCTTTCTCCGGCATGCCAATCTTCTCTTTCTCTGTCATGTCGGCCGGCGGTGCCGTCGGCCCTTGCAAGGCTTCGCGACACCTGGCCGAACCCGGTGGGGCTCTCATCTTACTCTCCACGAGCCGAAGTCGTTCTTTCCCGTGAATTTCTCGATGTCTAATTTGGTGGAACCCATTGTCCCCGCCAAATACCTCTTCTTCTTTGCGATTTCTTGGGTGTGATTCCTCCGACCAAGATGTGTCGAGATTTTCCCACAGACGGCGCCAATTGTTGTGGGAAAAACACTTTCTTTCCTTAATCTTGGTAAGAGAACAAACCGCAAATCACAACAAAGGAGATGCAAACACAAGAGCACAAGCAAACAAGAGGATTTACGTGGTTCGGTCTTTTTGACCTACGTCCGCGGGAGGGAATCGAAATAATCCACTAAGACGAGAAACAAGAGTACTTAGCTTTACATAGATGAGCCCTCATCTTCCATGACCTCCCTTCACATCCAAGGCCTCCAAGATGCTCTCCTCACCCTTAACAAGCTAGCCCACACTCCTTGAGTTCTTTTTCACTCTTACAAAACCCACTCTAAGGCCTCCCCTCATCTCATCTATTTATAGTAGATTAGATTACATTATAATATTCTATAAATAGATGAGGTGTAACCTTCAGGATCGCATAGCTTCCACATGTCCACCCTTTAGAGTCCTCCATTGCATGGTCTCCACATGTCCTTTCACATGTCCTCCTTCCACCGCATGACCTCCGCATGTCGCTTCCACATGTCCTCTTACAGGGTCTTCCATATGAGGTGACACCTTTCTAAAGTCAACAATGAAGGCTTAAAGTAAGTAGAAATTTACAAGAGTGCCACTTACCTTAGTGACTAATTGGGGGTCAAAACAACAGATATTTTACAAAGAACTGTGTACTGACTTTTCCCATTAGTTTTCTTTAAAATTTCTAGATCATAATGTATTTTAAAAGTTAACTGGCCTAATTAAAAGTAAATTACGTATGCAAGGTTAACACATCAACAAATCTCATTCAAAATCAAATAGATCTAGAATGGATGCAAATTATTACACAATCACTAGCACAAAGGTGTTGGAACTTATTTACACTATATTTAATGAGCATAAATAAATATACATAAGAATCATAACACTAAAATAATATAAAGTGTAAATAAAACACTTGATATTCAACTTTGCTTCAAATCATCTTGTTCCCTTGTAAAAATCTCTCAAAGTACTCCTAAAATATACATCTTTCACTCACATGCATACTCATCCACTCACACTCACCGTCAAAACTTTACTCAACACTCTTAAATACTCCATCTAATCATCATTAAAACTATTGATGAATCAGGAAAATCATCCAATGCTATTTCATAGTATCGGGCCGCCGCGATGTAGCGCCTAGGCGCTACATTGGGCTCTAGGGCGCCCAAAAAAGTGGTGTCAAGGCTCCAAACCACTGTATTTTTGACCTATTTTTCAGAGTTGTGCATCTAGCACTCCATCAATGATGCAGTGACATTGATATAATGCTTTTGACATTTCCTCTCCACCTTATTATCATGTCAATTTTCTGCAATAAAATACAAACAAACATCATAAAGGTACAAAATAACATAAAATTTACATAAAAATATACTTTAACACGCTCATTTCAGAAGAAATAATTATTTAATGTCGAATATGAATTTGACTCTATATGCATTAGATTAAAATATACAGGTGTACATTGATCATAGAATAAAATTATAACACTAATTGTATAATTGTGTCCTTAATGAGCACAAAAATTTACGCGACACTACTCTTCATGTAAGACCTCTTAAAAGTGTAAATTGCCATAAGAAGTCCAACAGCTTAAAGGCCTCCATAAGTGGTGCATATTCAACCCATTTCATCTCTTGACATAATATTGGATTAAGTTGACCTTAGATTTAGAAGATTTTAGTCTAGTCTCTAACACTTTGGAGGATTGGATCATGTCCCGTCATGATCATAATTTCATGCATAACTACATTTAGCGATGAAGATTTCAATATTAATTTCAATGAGGTTGACATCTCAAAATATTATCGATGGAGCATTATGCCGCTCAATTTCTCATGAAAAAAAAGTTACATGCGATTACTGCATGTAGGTAGTATGATGGTTCGAACGGGTTGTCGTGCGATCCATGGCTGCATAGCCACATCCGAAGTGTCATACAGACGTACACTCAGCCGCACGTAAGAACTTTCCTTTCTCACGAACCATTCAGGATAGCAACGAGTCGGCTCAAGCTTAAAAGAAGATATATTGGCTCAAGCCGTACTTATCACAATGGTCCATTCAAAAAGCAGAACGTACATCTTTTGTCGTGGAGATTATTTAGCAATATAATAGACAACATATTGTCATATTAATGACTTTCCTCTACTAAAAAACCTCTAACCCATGTAAATATCAATAATGCAGAAGATGAATGATATTTAGATTAGCAATATTTTAAAATCATACATCTGCAAAACAAGGACTAATGTATGTGAATCATCTAATTAGAGATTAAATTTCTAAAATATTAGGGAATATTTTGTTCATGTTAATGAAAGGTGATGATTATAGACTCTAAATTGTGATTGAATGCTAATTATCCCACAATCACATCTCTTTAAGATGTGAAGAACACTATTGTGAGTAGAAAGAGTTGTAAAAATATGTAGAAGATGTTGTCTAAATTTTTTGTTACATTATAAAAATGTAGCTAAAAGAACACTTTTCTTAAGGATGTCATACTTTCTTAGATAGAATGCTCTCTTTAGACACATCAACTTAATTAAGCATAATTTTTCTTCTTATTTATTATTATTATTATTAATTGTCTTAATTAAGATAGATTCCTTCAAGGGAACTTCCTACATGGAAGATATATATTTCAAGATATAGATAAGTTTGATATCGAACTCTAATATCTTAGTGTATAAAAGCTAGATAAAGATACATAACTCATTCCACATCATCAAAATAAGATTCACCCTTGTTATATTACGACTGACTGAACCAGAGCTTGTCTCAATAACTATGCAGCTAGTTGTTAAGCCTTCAATGTAACATACCACGGGAGAAATAAATGATCTAAACTAAACAGTCTTTATTTATGATTTATTAATTTATATAATATTATCATTAGTAGCAGGAATTAACACACCTAATTAAATAATAAAAAATTGGGGGAAAATAATCATCATCACCTCATGCTACAAATTTTATAAAGTAAATATCAAATTGAGTTTACAAAAATCTATGGAATTGGAAGGGCTTGCTTGAGGGGAGTGATTTCTACCTCTAAGGTTAGAACAAATATGACCTTAATACTATTGCATAAGTGATATTATTATTCAAGATCTTCTAATTTAAATAAAATTTATTTAAATTACAGAATTAATTGAGCTTTCATCATGTTCATCTTCTCAACAACTTTTTCGAATATGATGTTGACAAAACTCTATGTTTCTTAGTATGTTTTTGATTTTAATGTTTTCTATTTTCGTAGTTACGACGATGCATCATTAAAATGATTCCCATCATCCGGCAGGTTGGCTCTGTGAGATGATATGCAAATGACTCGGAATAGTTGATTAGGCAAGACTAACAATCTTCGACCTTAGTTGTTTCAGGCTTGAATGTCATGAAGTTTTAGGTCCATCCTCGCTGAAGATGGCAGGACTAACTCTAGCTACATGTATGATTATGGCAGAGATTGGTTCATCAAAAATAGCTTCAGCAAGTGCTTTTCCTTGTCTCTGGGTGTTTGCTTATGGCACTACGTACTCCTTCAATTATTCAGCTCAGATTAATTGTTTGATCAAATTTTAAAGATAATGACAATCCCCATTATGATGTCCATGATCAAGCATATTAGCGTCAAATTTGTTTATACGTAATGTGTACCGAAATGTACGTCTAAAAATATCTGATATATTAGCGTCAGATTATCATTTCATTTGTGTCAAAAAAAATTGTATAACGACGAAATATTATTATTGATTTAGCGTTGAATTTTGTGTTTGAAAACAAACACAAATCCAACGCAAACCTGTCACAGAACAAAATCTAGAATATCATTTAAATTTCCATAATCTGCACAAAAAAATATTTCACATTACATACCACATTAAGCATAGTCATATCGTAGATCAAATTTCTAAGTAATATCATTAATAAAAAGAAAATACTATCACAAATCATCCTAAATAAGGATAGTCAAGTTAATCCAAAAAAAAATTCACAATAAATATTCAACATAATGCTTACAAATAAAAGAAAACATTAAAAAAATTACTCTTCTTCGCCATCCTCCTCATTCTCCTTCTCTTTTTGTACAATGTCATCGCATGCTTGCCCCGGCTATCTGCTAAGGTTTCCACCTTGTGCGCTATAGAGTCCTCAACTTTATGTTGACCTTCTAGCATCTGCTAATGCAATTGGCAGATCTCTTCGTTTATTGCAGTCACTTGCTTAGCAAGAACCTCTTAGTCTGGCTATGAGGAGCTCGGGGAACTAAGAACGGAACCATGGGTAGCTCGACCTCAAAGATTATACCCTACGCTCCAAGGCCATAAACCCTCCCCATCATCCTCCCTGACGCTTAGGTCCAAACCCCGTACTTAGACTGCATAATGGTAGACTCACTACATACTACTTGCAGAACTCTGGGCCTGAGCGGCCAAGTGCCTCCCCTAAGCTGCTCGAACTTCTCCTAAATAATAAAAACCAGTATTTAATTGACACTTTCAACAGTTAGAGTCAAAATTAACTATCAATTTCAGTTTTTACCTTATAACAACTCGTTGGGAATGCTCTGAAATCCACTGCGCAGTCCCCCGACGCCGATGAGTCAGACATGCAGCTCCGCAACGGAGGGAGCACGACTCAACTTCTTGGCCTGTTTTGCATACAAAAATAATTAGCACTAACAAAAACATTAAAAAATGAATTAAAATTTAAATTTTTAAAAAAATCTTACCAGTCTTCTGTAGTGCTCTGTACGGGAACCGATCTGCTAATATGAAGCACAGCTCTCCCGGTCCCTCTGTCGCACAATTCACCAGGTTCGTCTGTCTATTTCTTTGATAATCAGAAAAGGCCCAAGTTGCGGTCAACTGAACCCTGAGCCTCTCCCCAATCCATGCAGGTTGCTAGCCGATCCAGCGGGCTGTCATGAACATGTCGGCAAGGCGATGCCTATCCCTAACGTGCATAACAATTCAATTAGCACCTCCTTAAGACCAAGCTGTGCAGGAGGATTCAAAACCACGACACGAGAAGTTTTATACCGTGGATACCAACCAACAAGTCGGAGTACGAGGCGCGCGCGCACACACACACACACATATATTATAATATGTTAATAAAATAATAATATATTATATATATATTTATATCTATGTTTGCATCATTATTGCTCGTGTGGTTATGTGTTTTTGTGCTTTTAATTACATATAAAAATTGTGCAAGTTCAAATCCAACTGCCCGCATCTATTTTTCTAATAAATTCAAATAAGCCAATTTCGACTCCAACATAAGTTGAACAGGAACAAGAATGCTCATTTCAGCTCGTTTACAGCCCAAAGCTCGGTAAATGCAGAGGAGCTAGACTGGAGTACTTGCACGAATACCGACGAGCTAAATGTCGGAAATTATCGAGTCCATTTGAGAGGCTAACACTATGACTATAATTTAGACGAACATAGTCGGCGAGTATAATTTGCCCGTAGTCATGCAACAACTTCTCTGATAGCTCAGGAAGTTCACTTTTGTACGTACGATAAGTTAATAATCATCGCGACTTCGAAGAACTAGGAATTAAAAAAATAATTATCTCATGAATTCAATGGAAGAAGATAACAAAAATTGATACAAATGTTCAAACACCACAAAACAATTAATGCTTCCTTAGATCCCCTTAAAAACCGCATTTTTCTCATTTGTTTGTATGTGTTTTGGATTTGGTAGCATGTTAGCATATTGAATGGTAGCTTATATTTTATATCTAGATTCTATTTTAGATTTTTAGGGTAGATTCCATTTCAAAACTTTGCCTTTTTTTTCAGCATATGTCATATTTTATTCTATTGGACCTCACATAGCATCATTTTGTGCTTATAAATACACTACCTATCATTTTTCCAAGTTCAATATCATTGTTTGCCTTAGAAAAATTTGAGTGCAAAGAGGCAGGATTTCTTCTAGTCCATTCAAGTGAAACTTCATTTTATCTTGGTAAGCCTCATGTATATTATGTTTGTATTAATTTTAGTATGTTTATGTACATATTGTTGATTGCGAAAATATTGCATGTCATTCGAACATGTGGATGAAGGCATGTATCACACCACGCCGTCGTCTGACGACATGATACGATCCACACTATCAACTGTATGTCTGGTAAACCGGACGTAATATTTTCTTCAGCATATCGATGAGAGTATATTTTTTTCTTTCTAGCGTGGATGATGGTCTGGATCTCATCATGTCCTGTGCATAGCAGCATGGTACGATTCATAGCATTATTCATAAGTCTTTTCCAGAGGACAGACCTTCTCCGCAGAGGGACACCTTGCGTAAATCATAAATCATTACATTTGGTGCAATAGAATAATGTAGAGAAATTTTTATATTTTTTATATTTTAAAAGTTTTGGTTGGTGTATAGGGGGTGTCTTAATTAAATCATTCCTTCTATTTCGTGTAAGCTTTTACACGTTATCTCGCTCGGATGCGCGATAAATATATTACCTATGGACTTTTACATGCCACATCTTTCAGAACAAATATACGTGGTTGTGCTGCGAACTCCACACCTAATATTTTTTTCATTGAAGTTTATTTTTAATAATTTTGAATATTTTAATGCATCAAACTTATTCTATATATATATATGTTTGACAATTGGGTGATTTTGGCTGCAAATCTCAGCCCTAAACCTATCCGATTTAAATAATCTTAAAATAATAATAAAAAAAGATGTGGCGTGCCTTAATTTAATAAACCATTTTTTTTAAAAAAATATAATTCAAACATTTATATTATATTTTTTTATGAGTCAAATTAAAAAAATAATAATTTATTTTTATTTAAAGATTAAACCTATGTCTTCGACTTAGTTATCTGTTTTTTTTTATTACACAGAGCTGCATGTGTACTCCCCCAATAACACTCAAATAAATTCATAATAACTCCCCAATAACATCCAAATGGAACTGCAGAAGATTATTGAGAGGTTATCGAGGGGTTATTTCAGCGTTATTGGAGTTAATACCCTAATAATAACGTTGAAATAACCCTCCAATAACCTCACGATAACCTTCCACAGTTCCATTTCGGTATTATTGGGGGGTTATTATGTATTTATTTGAGAGTTATTGGGGAGTATGTACTTCGTATGCAACATTTTCTCCTCGCATAGACTTGTATTTCTCGTTATGAACATCTTAATTATTAAATGATATTATTATTAAATCTTTTCTTTATATATATATATATATATATATATATATATATATAATTTTTATTATAATGATGTTTCTAATGCTTCTATAAATTGCGTATTAAAAATGGCTGCAAATCAGGTTTTGTGAAAAAGAAAAATAAGAAAAGGACATGAATGCAAAAATTTTTCCCGCCGGAGCTTTCGCGTATAAACCTGGACTTTGCGACCAGAGTAGGCATGGAGCAGTGAGTAGAGAAACCCTAACGAAGGTGAAAATGAGGAACTGGCGGCAATCGGCGGCGGGAATGAGCGTGATTCCCGGCGTACTGCCGATTCAACCGAAGCCATGGAAGAGTTTATTGTCGGCATCGATTGATCTTATGGAGCGAGTGGTCGTGAAGCTGACGCAGGACTCCTCGAAGCAGAGTCCCTTCCTCGCCGGAAACTTCGCTCCGGTGGCTGAAACGCCGCCTCGTTCTGATGTCGTCGTCCGCGGCTCTCTTCCGGTGAGAGCTCGCTTTTCCCTTGTGCTGTTCTGCTTCCATTTTGGAATTCTAATGTATTTACGTATCTCACACCTGAAATTAGGATTTATTAAATCCCACAAATAAATTCGGAAATTAAGATGTAATTGAGAAAAAATTGGAAAAATAATTGAATTTATTAATTCTTCAAAAGATGTCTAATTTTGGAAAAAATATTACATCAGGACTCTGCACGTAGAGCTACGTGCGAGTCCGATAGAGATCCTTGTGCATACAGCGCGCAGAAAAAAAAGAAAAAATTCAGAATAACACGGGGAATATTCTCCCCGTGTTATTCATGTGTTATTCTGTGTTATTCATGTGTTATTGTGTGTTATTCATGTGTTACTTTGTTATTATAATATCGGGAATATTCCGAACGAATAACAGCATGAATAACACATAATACTACATGAATAACAGCATGAATAACACATGAATAACACGAGTGGAATATTACCGTGTTATTCTATTTTTTTCTTGGCGCTCTGCTAGGTGGCGCGATCCTACTGGACTCCGCACGTAGCTCTACGTGCGGAGTCCTGATCCCATTTGTAAACTTTGAACTTTTCACATTTGCAGGAGTGCTTGAATGGAGAGTTCGTTAGAGTTGGTCCAAATCCCAAATTTCTTCCAATATCTGGTTATCACTGGTAATTATTTTAATAAACTCAACTATTTCATAAATTAAATTTTCCTTTTTAATATATTATATTTTTTAGAATTATAATAATAATAATAATAATAAAGTTTAATTTTTAACCCCTTCTCATCACTCATGTGCTTAAAAGTCTTGTTTTTAAATTTTGTTAAAGATCATTTATAATATATATACAAAAGAATTGAGCGCGTTAAAAAATTAAATAAATATAAATATAACATTTAAATTTAAAAAATAATAAGAACATAGATAAAAATAAAATTTAAATTAAAAAAAAAGTCTTCAGTTTTTGTATGTCTGTATTTATGGTTTTTTTTTTTTTAATTTTATTTTGCAGGTTTGATGGAGATGGGTACGCAATCTCTTTGATTCTACAATTTATATTAAACAAACAGTTCTTAAGTTCCCAAATAAATTATGATAATGTTACAGAATGATTCACGGCCTGCGCATAAAAAATGGAAAAGCAACTTATGTTGCTCGTTATGTAATGACATCAAAGCTTCATCAAGAAGAATATTTCGGAGCTGCTAAATTTACAAAGGTAATACAAATCGATGGCTTCAACATCATTTCATCATCATATGCTAGTTCATGTTCTTTTACTTTTTATTTATTTATTTATTATAAAAAGAGTTTAATATGCTAAATCTTTCTTATACTTATGAGGTAGATTCTTAGCTAAGTAGTTTTATGAAATCTCAACCTTCTAAAGATGCTGTGCTTCACTTTTAAGAAGTTAGTAAAAGTGTTACTTTTGGTGTTATATAAAGATTAGAGTTTTATGTATGTAAATATGAAAGTTTTGGTGTAAGAAATATGTAAATACATAAGAATGGTATGATAATTACATCATTCATGTAGAGAGAACACATTAATGAACTATCCAGTTAACATGTAGTCACTACTCATTACTGTCAAGCTTATAAGTACATAGAAACTTTCTTCATAATAGAAAGTTTCCTAACATGCATCTGTGTGAAAGATTTTTGAACTTTCCCTCTACTATTTTCTATCTAAATGTCTTTTCTTTTTGTTTCAATTCAGTCTGTACAAAATGGAATTAATTATGATCCTTCTGCTGCTTCCAGATTGGGGATCTCAAGGGTCTCTTTGGACTATTTATGGTTCAAATGAAGTTCCTCAGAGAAAAACTTGTATTGGATGTTTCATATGGAACTGGAACAGGTAGTTTAATTTGTAATTGCATTATATTCAATATGCCTGAGAACTTGCTATGATTTGGCATTGTAGATTCTTTCATTTTGTAATCATTATCATGATTAAGGTGAGCATTCGGTCAGTTTGAATGGTTTAATTTTCAACTGATTGCTACCGAAATCCAAGATTTGAAAGCCCGAATCAATCAAAATTTTGATGAAACCAAATCATCCTAACTGAAATTTAATTCAATTTAAACACTTCAATCATGAACAAACTGAAATTTAGTTGTTGGTTGGAGAACGATTATAAACAAACAACAAGAATTACATAACTTTCAAGTATGATATCAGTTTTCAAGAATCCTTGATATAATTTCAAATTTTTGGTTTTTCAGTTGTTCAATTAAATGAAAATTAAAATTGAATAAGTAATTAAAATTTGAATATTGAGATTTAAAAATTGAACTTCATTTTGAATCCAATCTAAATCAATTAAACCTATTTGGTTCAACATAAGTTTTTGATTTTGATCAAATAATGCTCACACTTAATTTTATTAGCTAACGTGAATGCTGTCATACTGTTATGAGTGCTAACTATCTGTTACATGGTTTCAGCCAATACATCTCTAATATATCATCACGGCAAGCTTTTGGCTTTACATGAAAATGACAAACCTTGTAAGTATATTTATTTCATACTACTATAGATAACTCACTCATGTTTAGTGATTATCTTGGTCTATAACAAACCTGCATATTTAGCTTTCAAATCTTTCATTTCCAAATTGAGAAAGCAAAAGAAGCCTCAATTCATAACATTTTGAATTTTAGAACTCCCTAAACTTACATTAAAATGCATATTTAGAAATTACTTCCTGTATTCTATAGATGTCATCAAAGTTTTGGAAGATGGAGACTTGCAGACTCTTGGCATGTTGGATTATGAGAAGAGGCTTACACACACATTTACCGCTCATCCAAAAGTTGATCCAAAGACTGGTGAGAATAAAATCATAAATGCACATTTTATTCAATGTAGTATTCCAAAGTTAAATTTTTTTTTGAACTTGTTGGATTTGGGATTGTAGGTGAGATGTTCACATTTGGCAACTCATTTGAGCCTCCATACCTTACTTATCGTGTCATTTCCAAGGATGGTGTTATGTTTGATCCAGTGCCAATAACGATAGATGAACCGGTTTTGATGCACGATTTCGCTATCACCGAAAACTATGCTATTTTCATGGATCTTCCTTTGTGCTTTCGACCAAAGGTGGCAACTCTATCACATGCATGATCATGTTCTATTTGAATATCTAGGAAAAAAAATATTCAAATTTAACTAGCAAGTTGGGGATCCACAAGTTTTTTAATCATTCTGTTTAGAATTACTTCACAAAATTTATTTTTTATTTATTTTTTATTTTTTATTTTTTATTGAAAGTGTCAAAATAAACCATTGACTTTTCACTTGAGATTATTTTAGTTCCAGAGCTTATCAAAATGTAAAATTAGTCCTGGTCTCTCTTAAGATTGGTTGAAATAGCCCCTAAACTCTTATAAAATAAGGATTGTTTCAACCCCTATTAAAAAAGTTCAAGGACTAATTTGACACTTATAAAATGATCCTCTATAAACAGTTAGAAGACAAGGTTGTACTTTTTTTAAATACATCTTAACAAAGCATGTTTGAAATGAAAATTATTTTCAGGAATTGGTGAACGGAAAAATTGCCTTTTCATTTGATTGTATGAAGAAAGCTCGTTTTGGCATACTTCCACGATATGCGAAAGATGAAAATCAGATTAGATGGTTTGAGCTTCCAAGTTGCTTCATTTTTCACAATGGTGATTTTCTCATTATCTTTTGATTATTTTCAGTTTTATTTTTCTTTTAACACAGGAAGCTCTTGCATCGTTTGACTCTATAAATATGTCATTGAGTCTTAAGCATCCTATATCTAGTTCTCATCTTCTAAATTATATTTCACATGAATCTGAGATTTTGAATAAAAAGCTCAAGTGCAGAAAAGAATGACTAAAATTTTTACGAACTTCACGTTTTCACTTATAAAATATGAATGATTCAGAAAACTATCAAGTAGTTAAGAAATTCACTAAGCTTCTGTAATTTTAAATATGTTTTCTTAAACATATTATTGCATGATCTGGAGTAAATTATATTGCTTGATGAATATGTAGTTGATCACAATTTGTATACCATCTTGATTAGTTATCTTTTTATTTTTCTTCGTTTCTATCATTAAATATCTGAGTGATAATAATGTTGGTAGTTTTGAGATATAATAAGAAGATTATTTGACTGCGATCCTAGTATCATTAGAAAGCTCAAGGTCCAATAGACTTAGAAGCTTTAGCATTAGAATTTATGAACAGAGTTCTATTGAAAAGTTTGCAGCGTGACATATGCGGCGCAGCTGGAATTATAAGGAAAAAAAAAATCTCTTAGGGTGTTTGTACTCGCTTGTTAGTATATTATTTCTTTTTATTAGAGTCTGATATGGGAAAGGAATTAGGCACAATTGCCGGGAGGGGGTTCTATTACGGCATTGTATAGGTTTATATTTGCGTATTTTTTCATTAGAGTTTGGTATGTAGAAAGAGTTAGCTGCACCCACCGAATTATAGGATCTCCACTTCGTAATTTTCTTCCAAGTGTAGTACTCTTTCTTCTACCCTGCTCATAATTTTTCCTATTTGGGATTTTCCACGTAAATTTTAGATGTTAGTCTCTTTATGTTTTTTTCAAAAACTTACAGACACATTGTGTTTGGCCTAGCTCACAAGACTTTCTGATTTGAGACAGCACCCAACTACTAGTCTGAGTGACTCAGTCTAACTTATTCTCTTTGCTTGTTTTGTTCTTCATCACATCACTTTCATTGCATTTAGTTTTCTCATCTTTCTTCAATCCGCAATATTTATATAGCACTAGGGATGCAAATCATGACTTGCCATTTCAAAAACTGCAAATGGGCAGTTATACTGAATTTCTTTACTCAGGCGGAACAATAAGAAAAACTCCTAAATTTGTCTTGGTAGTTTCGAAAATGTCTCTCATACTTCTTTTATATTTGTATCCTGTTACTTATTATTTTCTAATCTGATTACTTTCATTGTTTCTCATTTACCAGCGAATGCCTGGGAGGAAGGTGATGAAGTTGTTCTTATTACATGCCACTATGCAAAACTAGATTTTGATTTGTTTAATGGAGCTGTAAGAGATAATACAGAAACTACAGAGAGTCGATTGTATGTAATTAACCAAGAATTCCTTTAATTTTTGCCTCATTAAAATGCCCTCCTTTTTTACATTTAAATTTTCTTTTAGGTACCTTATGAGGTTTAATATGAAGACTGGTGCAGTTACTCAGAAGCAATTGTCAGCACCTACTATAGAATTTCCTAGGATTAATGAAAGATTCATTGGCAGGTAAATTTGAAATATACTATTTTCTACATGGGTTTTTTCTGAAATTATTCTCTTCATCAGTGGTATTCACAGTAGATTGTCATGTTCATTCTCTATTTCAAAATCATACCTTTGTCTTTATTTATGTTAAGTGTAATGTCTCTTGTATGTCCTTTGAAGCTTAGTGAAATATTTGATTATTTTTGTGATAATCGGCATAAGTGAATCTCACCAAACCACATAAATTTGTGCATTGTGTCTGTGATATTTGATATTTGTTCTCTCATTCTCCTTTAATATTTATACTATTCTAACAGATATCTTAATGGCACCTAATTGCTCCACTTACATTTTTTCTTGCAAGTTCCCATCTTTTTCTATTTTCCTTTAGCAAGTGTGCTTCAGAAAGTCAAGTTTAAGTATAATGAGACATTTCAGATAAGCTCATAAGTAATCTGCGATTATACCCTAGCAGCCAATAAAATTAAGGGGCGTTTACATGCATACCATTCAATTCCTATGTATTTACATGTTTAACATCTAAAATTTACTTTTTACCTTTCTACAACCCTAATCTTTCATATCACGTAAAAAATACCACTATTTTAGCTTATGAAAAAGTAAAATACACTTTTTCATGCATAGGTAAGATGACATATATGTTAAAATTGGAATTTAGTTGTTAGATATGTAAATACATAAGAATTGAGTGGCGTGTATGTAAATCTTCCTAAAATTAAATAATTCTCAGCTCCCAATCATTAACAAACGCCAAATCCAAGAATTCATGCTTTTTTTACTCCCTGCATAGATAAAGAAGCTTCTGTGAATAAAAGATTCAGTACTGTGAACTCTAAATAAACTATAGAAATATTTTCAGGATTTTACTCACATAATTCATATTCGATTTTCTAACATTCATTTATTTACACCTAATTTTATCCTTCTATTCCATTCTATGAATTCAGGAAACAGCGGTATGTCTACAGCAGTATTTTGGACAACAAGCACATAAGGGGCATTGTAAAATTTGATCTTCTTAGAGAGCCTGTAGCTGGTAAAAGCCAGCTTGAAGTTGGAGGCAACGTGGAAGCCATTTTTGAGTTGGGACCAGGAAGATTTGGTTCAGAAGAGATATTTGTGCCTCGTACAGCAGATACTGCAGCTGAAGAAGATGATGGCTACTTGATCTTCTTTGTACATGATGAGAATTCTGGGTACTTGTTTTTCTCCCTTTTGCATGAACATCTTACTAATTGCTAGGGAATGTTATGAAATTAAAGAATAATTTGTATTTATTTTAAAGCCATGTCTCTCTATTAAATTTTGTGCTAATGCTAATAATATGTTGTATCAGACACTAAGGATCATATTGTATAACTGATGCAGGAAATCTGAAGTGAATGTAGTTGATGCAAAGACACTATCCCCTGAGCTTGTGGCAGCAGTGGAGTTGCCATCCAGAGTGCCATTTGGATTCCACGCCTTATTTATGAATGAGGTGAGCAAATACAACTCCATGAGATCCAAAAACATTTATCAACTAATTTGCGATGATTTTCTTCATATGTTAATCCTATCTTCGTATGTTTTGTATAGAATAGCTTTTAAGTTGATTGCTATCATCAAGATATTCGATTTGACAATAAGCATATAAGTTTCATAAATTATTTGACCCTTCACTTAATGTCATGAAGTTTTAAATCACACTAACTATTTAATTTGATCTTCTGTGGACTTAGGTTAGACCACTTTTGCTATCATTTGGTCTGTCTTATCGATTAGTTCATTTTGACTTCAAAGTTGCCAAAAATGGATGTCCTAGATGTAACCATGGAAGTAGTCAATTCAAAAACTCATCAAGTTTCATGCCTAATTAGATGGATCTTCTTGGACGATGATATATACATTTAACTTGCCTTAGCACTCAAAGCACCATTTATAGGCATATTCTACTGGTCAGACCTAAAAAAAAATGCTTTTTCTTTTAATATTCACATATGCTGTTTGTGCATAACCTTCATGAATTTTAATCATTTAATAATTGTTTTCTTATTAAACTAAATTTTCCTTCTAATTACATTTGTTATTTGGCAGGAACAACTCCAAATTCAGCAATCATAAGCATGATGGCAAAATACAAAGTGGCTCAATCAATTGGATAAGCTCCTTCTTTGTATCATAATTTTTACCTTTTTGATCACAAGCCTGTTCTAATTATAAAAAATATATAGCATTCATTCGGATTAGAATAGTTATTCATCCAACTGCAAACTAAAGAAGGGGTGCCCTTCCCCAAACAGTCCAAGCACAAACTAGGCCAACCAAAGAAGCTACTTCCTCAAAAAAAATAAAGAGGCGCAGCGAAAGAAAACAATCTCCAACCACCATGGCAACACCAACATCAAACAGAGACGAAGATAATGACACCCAAAGCAACTAAAAGACCTGACAGCTAAACAAGCAAACCACCACTAAAGAAAAGAAGCCAACTAAGCCTCGATATAGAGTAAATTTAAAAGATCTCCCTGCAGAAGTGTGTGAAGCAACCTATGAGGCACTGCTCCAACAATGATACCACGAGGGCTTCGTTTAGCCAGCCAATCTGCAGGGGCATTTCCTTCTCTATAAGCAAAGTTCCATAACAGATGCTGTCTGTGTAAAGCAATGTAATGCCAAATTCTATTTAGACTGATGAATAGTTGCCAATGAGGTTATTTTTTTTTCTCAACCCCTTAAACTTTCAATGTCATGGAAAGGGAGTAAACAATAAAAATTCCTCCATAAAAACAGTGAGATAGAAGGAAAGAGGCATTTGTTCCAAATATGAGTACCTCATTTCCACTTAGCAAAATGATGTAAAGAATTATAGAGCATTTTGGAGATGCATGAACTTTTTCTTGGATTCAAATGCGACTTATCATTTTTATCAATATTCATATGAATATTAGATATAAGGGCTAAGCTTTCCTTACCAATTCTTTCAAAAGCTGCACGTTCCAATGTCCGTTGAAGCAGAAATCAGAAACAGTAGAATATATATATATATATATATATATATATCTGTGTGTGTGTGTGTGTGTGTCGCGTTCCTATATTAGTTGGTAGTGTATTGGCTTTGTGCATTATAAGTCCTCTCGTTGGTCGATGAATTATTGTCGTGTCGCATTTGAAAATAGTGTTTTAAGTCTGAAAAATATGGGACCGAATAGATTCTATACATTTAATAGTTTAAACAATTGAGCATAATACTATAAGTAATACACAATTTCGAGAGATAGACATGGTATTTGATAGTGGGTTCGATCATATAAACTAAAAAGCTAATGACATCCATTTTGGTATGTGAATTTTTTGTATGTCGACCGACAAGTTCTCCTATCTAATATAGAAATTAGATAGGTTTTATTTTACCTAGATTTCAAATTTTTTATAAGGGCAAGTAGGGGTGTAAACGAACTGAACACGAACGAACAGAGCTAGTGTTCGTGTTTGAAATGTTCGAACACATCACTGTTCGTGTTTGGTTCGTTTGCTTATCGAACGAACACGAACTTCCTGGCGAACCGAACACGAACTGTTTGCGAACAACAAGCTTTTTTAACAGCCCTAGCTTTGATAGGATAGTTCCTCAAAATGAAGCAAATTGATCAAGTATTTCGTACACATCAGGTAACCCATACTTCCTCAAAATGAAGCAAATCGAATAAGGCGTTTAGGGTTTTGATTAAGATTTTATTTTAATATATAGTATAGTATATTAATTATAATATTATAATATTTATATTAATATAATTAATACTATAATATTATTATTGTTATTAATAATTTATCATATATTATAATTTATAGAAGTTTAATTATTTAAAATATGATAAATTTTTATAATATATAATTATTTTTAAAATATCATAAATTATATATATATATTATTTTAAATTATTTTATATTTCGAACAATAACGAACCGAACACGAACGAACACATCACTGTTCTTGTTTGGTTCGTTTAACAAACCGAACGAAAAAAATTGTTTGTGTTCGCCTCGTTTGCTTATCGAACGAATCGAAAACGAACTTTTTGGCGAACCGAACACGAACTGTTCGCGAACAATGAGCTTTTTTGACAGCCCTAAGGGCAAGTCCTTTAGTTAATTACATCTTAATTTGATCGAAGTTACTTAAGAAAACTTTCAATGATGATCAGAGATACTTGTCTTTAAGAATACAATGTTTAGGATTTTCAAGGTTGGGCATGGACAAGTCATGTGAGAAGAGATCAAATAGGAACAGTTCTTGGAATCCAAAGGAAGAAAGGTAGGAGATGTCATAGATCTTGAGACGAGTCTCGGTAACTTCTCAAACTATTTGATTGTTTAACTTCAATTTCAATGAGATATTATTTAGTGTTTGATCCTGTCAATTTTATTATTTAAGCCTTATACATACATGATCCCGATCATGCAAATAGCCGAAAAAATATGAGAGTTTACGTCGTAACGAACGACAACCTCAGAACCTAAAGATAATTAGAGCTCATGTGACACGACACGATTGTGTAGGAGCCTAAAGATAGGTGAGAATTTATGTTGTGTCAGACGAACTACCTCGAAATCCTTTGAGTTTTTAATTTAAACTAAGGAGAGGTTTGCTTATGAAGATTCGCTTGTAGCTCGATCCAAGCTCCTTGTCGTGCCGCCCATGAACTCTGCTATGAACTCCTTGTTGTAGTAGTAACTCCAAGGTTTATTGTTCACGATTTTATAGTTCGTGGATCCAAGCAATCTAACAGAGACATTGTGAATGTTATGAAAAAATCGGAACAAAACAGGAATCAACACAAATCAAAAGAACACAAAGAGATTTAACGAGGTTCGGCAAAGAATTGCCTACGTCGTCGGGAGCGAGCCGACGAATGTACTATTTCAGAGGAGTTACATACTCATAGGTTTACACATCTATTTATAGAAAAAACCCACCAATAAATTACAAACACACCCTCACTCCCCCCAACCCACTAACTTCCAAGAGACACTCCTTTTCACCAGGAGTTACACCTCTTCACCAAGAAACTCCAACTCCCTAGATATGAGCCATACCTAACAATTCTCCACCTTGGCGAATATCCAACACCTTAGGAGAAATGCTTCACCCGGTATATGTGTCTACCAAATAAATTTCCACCTTAGCAAATATCCAGCCCCTTAGGAGAAAATACATCTAACAATCTCCACCTTTGTGAATATCCAGCCCCTTAAGAGAAAATCTCCTTCTTGCGAATATCCAGCCCTTTAGGAGAAATAGATCATGAAGTTTCTTACACCAAAGTGGGTTGGGCAACCAAACCATCTAACCTGGCTTGGTCAAAGTTCCTGCTGCATTTCCATCATATGTTCCAACAGAGTGAGCTCCACCTACAACTGTACTCCCCAACAGTTTATAGATGTTACCTGCAGTGATCTTCCCTTTCATCACAGTCAGTGCACCCTTAACAATTCTGATGGTTTCTCTATCCTCATTTGCCTTAGGAATGAAACAATTTCTGTGTAGAGTGCCCAAGGACATCAAATTCTTCTTCAGTTCTGGAACATGCCTGACATCACATAATGTTCTAACAGTGTCATCATACATCTTAATTCTGACTTTACCAATACCAACAATATTGTAACGTCCATTATCACCCAAATAGACTGAAGCAGAATAAGATAACCTGTATGAAGAAAACCACTCCCTGATTGGTGTTATGTGATGAGAACATCCTGAATCAAGAATTCATCCATCCTTTAACTGAGTTGTCGTAACTGAAAGTGCATCACTATCGCTGTAATCTGTATCACTCTGCACCATATTCACAGCCCTGGACAATCTCTCCTCATATGTCCCCGTTCCTTGCACTTAAAGTAAAGAATTTTCTTGCCTTTAGGCTTTGTCCTGGAATCTTGCCTTCCAGAATTCTCCCTCTCCTCCTTACTTTCACGATCCTAATTACCCTTAACATATAAACAATTACCATTAGAGCTTTTCTCTGCATTCTGCTTCCGCTGGTTGTGAGCCAACAATGCTGCAGTAATCTCATTAATTTTAATTGTTTCTTTCCCATATGTAAGAGTAGTCACTAGATATTCATAAGAAGTAGGCAACGAACACAAAAGAATCATTGCTCAATCTTCACAATATTCACATCAAGTCGTGCCAGATCCGTGATTATTTGATTGGAGACATTCAAGTGCTGAACCAAATCAGTGCCTGCCTGCATCTTCAACCCATACAGCTTTTGCTTAAGATACAATTTAATCGTCAGAGATTTAGACATAAACTGAGATTCCAATTTCTTCCATACTTCTCCTGGAGATTTCAAATTCATAACATGATACATAATCTCATCTGCCAGACATAAACATATGGTACCTGCTGCTCGAAGTTGTAACTCTTCCCAATCTTCATCTTCCATATTATTAGGTTTCGTAGCCCGCAAAGCCATCAAAATTCTTTGTTGTGCCAACAAATTTTTTACTTTTGTTTGCCACAATCCGAAGTTCTCGGTTCCATTGAACTTCACTATCTCGAATTTTGCTCCAGACATTGTCATTAGAATTTAATCCTGCACCGTATTTTCCTGTCTTACTTCAAAAACAAAAGAAAATACTCCGCAAATAAATTCAAAGAAACCTGAAATTTTCTCTGTCAAATGCAGCAACTATCCCTTGATTCTCCTGTGATTCGTGAATCAAATTTTTCCACACGAAGCACACTTCATGTTCGTACCAGTACCTCGGCCAATTGCTGTTTCCGTGAGCCACGAATCCCTTCGCACCTGTTCGAGGAATACCTCCACGAAACTCCTGTTCACGAAATAATCGTGTCTGCTATCCACTTGCACCCTGCCGAACTCCACCTGTCGCAAAATCTCCTGCGACGAACCAGCGAATTTAACTGGTTGAACACCTCAATTTCCCGCAAAACGAGGGTCCTGTTCGCGGTGGACAACCTTTGTTTCCTGCGGATTTTTGAACCGGTCGAACTCCTCTGCAGGAATTAAAAAATTTCCTTCGCACAACGATAAAAATTTTCTCCGTCAGCAGCGATAATTATTTCCATAAATTAATAATTACTTTACGGGGAATTAATTTTCTCCACTGCCTGCCCTTCAAACTTTAAAGGGAATATTCTGCTGGAAGATTCCTTCACTCCCTCTCCACAGCAAACATGAGGGAATATTGTTCTAGTAGAAATGAAAGATTCTCTTCCTTCCCCGTCCGCCCGCTGCCTGCACCGTGCGCTCGAACCGTCGTCACAACTGCTCCCGAACTGCTGAGGAACGACCGCTGCTGTGATGCTTCCTCTGTGACTCCTTTGCTCCGCAAACTGCACAAGCCACGACTCTGCGCACCGTTCTGAGCGCGAACTCCGGCGAGCCAAACTCCGCCTGTTCCGCGCCGGGTCTGAACTAACTGTCGCGACGATTCGCTTCGCCTCTGCTGCAAACTGTCCCAAGCCCGAACTCCGCTCACCTATGTCACGAACTGCCGGAACTCCGCTTGCTAACACACCTCCCGCTCCACGCCAAACTTTTACGCCTAGAACACAGCAATTTTTCGAATCTCGAAACCAAATCTTCTTAACTTCTTCGATCTCTCGCGTCGATCTCCTCTTGTTCCCTCGAACGAGGCTCTGATACCAATTGTTATGAAAATATCAGAATTAAAACAGGAATCGACACAAATCAAAAGAAGAACAGAAAAATTTAAAGAGGTTTAGCAAAGAATTGCATACGTCCTCGTGAGTGAGTTGGCGAATGTACTGTTTTAGAGGAGTTACATACTCATAGATTTACACATATATTTATAGAAAAAACCCACGAATAAATTACAAACACTCTCTCGCTCCCACAACCCACTAACTTCCAAGAGACACTCATTTTCACCAGGAGTCACACCTCTTCACCAAGAAACTCTAACTTCCTAGATATGAGTCATACCTAACAGTGAAGTGTGTGAAAATGTTGAAATAAGTGGAGGATTTTTCAGGGCCTTCTTATATTGCCCTTCCTCCTCTCTTATATCATTGTCACTGGTCTTTCTCTTGTAAGGCTATAGAAAAAGAGAAAAGAGTGAAAACAAAAAAACAAATTACAGGTCATAATGCACGGGACATGTTTGAGATTTGTTGTTGATAAGATATTAACACGGTGTCAGGCATATCATAAATGGGTATGAACAGTGATGGGTTGGAGTTTACCTTCTTTTGCTATACAGGCAGCTTTGAAGGAATGTTTGACAAACGCTTGGTTAGGGCCGTCAAAATAGGTTATTGTTTGCGAACAGCTCGCTAGTCGAACACAAATAATTTTTTTAAGCTTAAATTGCAAATGATCTGAACACGAACAACCCTTTGTTCAACAGTGTTGTTGACCTCATTTTTGAGGTCATTCTTTTCTCCTTAGATCCTAGGATCTAGCCTTAGGATTTCCTTATTTTGGACTCTCTTAGAGGATTAGTATTGGAGCTCACCGTATTTAGAAATTAAGCGCATTTCCTTACTCCTTGAAGTTTCATATGGACGGTTCTAAATCCTCGACACCTAGTTGAGTCGATTAAAAGACGACATATTTAAACTCTTGTTGAGTTCCTATATGAATTTGAAAGCCATAGGTGGACCCCACTGCGTGCGACGTTTGACTTTTGGCCACGAGCAATATGTTTGGCTATGGTTCTCTCTTAGGTGAAGACCGGTCATCGATTTGCTCGTTAAGTGGCTCCGGTCAGGTCAAAATAAATTCATTTTCTACACGTTACGCGATTTGGTTTAAATTGATCGCGACCGTCGGCGAACTTGTCCGAACGGCCCGGATGGCGAAACGGACTGCGCCGATGTGTCCGGAACGTCGATTTTAGCCGGAAGGACGTATATTTTGATGAGGTTTCGAACTGTTCCGAATTACGCGTAAATCGACGATTTTAAATAAATAATAATAATAATAAATGTTTTTTTTATATATAATAAAATATATATTTAAAACTCACGCACCCTAACCTCACGGCTCACGGACATTTCTCTTTTCTCTCGCGCTAACTTTCCCCTTTCCAAGCCCTAGCCGGTCGCCCCTTTTCCTTCTCCGACCCCGATCGATACTGCTTTCCGGTTGTAACTTCCGGTCACTTTCTTTAACTGTTTCTCCCGCTCAAATGAGTCGGGTGACCTTCCTTCTTGCCATTCTTGGCTAGTTTTCTTGCCTGCCGTGGGGTTCTCCTCACCGCCTTGTTTCTCACCGCCGGCAGGTCTCGCTCCTTTGTTCGGCTATAAATACCCCTGCACAGGGAAGAATTGAGGGGGCTGGGATTTTTTTTGTGCGTTAAGGAAGAATCTCGAGCTGGTGCTCCTTTTCTTGCGATTTACAGAATTCTGCTTCTAAGTCTGTTTTTACAGTTTCTGAAGGTAAGAATGTCCTCTTCTCTTCTATCTTCTCAACTACAGAATGAAATATTTGATGCCTCGCTACAGTTATCTCTATTAATCTTAATCCACCTATGGAGCTTATCTTCATTAATATATGTCTTCATTTCTCACAGATTAAAAAAAAAAAAGTTTTCTCATGTTTATTAGTCGACAAATAGAAAGTTCATTTTGATCTAGCAACAATTGAACTTCTTCTCTTGGCTTATATTTTAAGATGGCCGAATATTTTTGATTTGCTTTAATGATTAATGGCCATGGATGAGTCTTCGGGTACGAATTGATGAATTTAAGAAGTGTCTCCAATTCCATGTTTGATCCTACTCTTTGTGAGAATGGATTTCTTTATATGGAGTTTCAGGTTCTTGAAACAGTTGGATCACCATATGCGGCAACTTATATTATTACAACTTTCTTTAAGAGGGATTTCTACCATATGCGGCAACTTATATTATTACAACTTTCTTTAAGAGGGATTTCTATGATATGAAATTTATGAGATAAATGAGACTTTGCTGCATTTAAGTTGATGGAAAAATCTGTAATATAAAAAAAGATTGCGTTCTATTTTATGCTGATCCCTTTCTCTTGATCATTCAGATCCCCTGATATATCAGATATTTAAAAAATAAAGGAATATGTCCACTGCTAGCAATTGAGATTCCTGTTTGTTCTTTGAATCTTACAATGAATCTTTTCATATTTGAGATTTAACTGGCGTGAATTATAGTTCTCGTTTTTTTTTTTTTTTTTTTTGGAATGTAGAGAGTTTATTTGCTTTGAAAACAGTGAATAATGAGTTCCTTTTGCCTCAATTAATTTAAGTCCATCACGAGCAATTGAGTTTTAGTGATCTTCAATGAGGAATTTAGCTGGCGTTCATGAGATTTAAAATACTGGAATTCTTTTGTTTATCTTTCTTTGCATTTGGATTTCGGGTTCTAGTTAGCTTGAACACGTATTTGGAATTCTATTTTGTTCTCCTTAGCAGTGGAGTATTAGAATCGAGATGACACTCTGTTTATTTTGGCCTGCTTAAATTGAATCATTTGAATGCCACAATTTTGAGACATTTTCTTTACCTTGGTTTATCGAAGCTGGACTTTGAACCTCGTGAACTTTTCTTTACTTTAATTTGCTAAAACCGTGTTTCATGGAATTGAATACCTGAGCAAGCTTTAATTAATCTGAATTGGTTCTATGCATTAGAGATTGGAGATGCAAATGTACGAGATATGAATAGTTCCTTATATGATGCAAGTTATAACAATGTTTTGATTTGGATAGAGATTTCTCAAATTGTTGAACATACATATGAAACATCAAAGTGGGCATAAGTCGAATATGCGGGGTACGAACGATGATGCACACTCGAATAATCGTGCTTTATAACTGAGACAAATAAAAAAATAAAATCAATACTCGTGAGATGGATGCCCATTTTACTTTGAGTCGAGTAGTCTAATCCCTACCTTTAAGAAATTCGTGAACCGATAACGTATACTATGATATCGGACATTATACCGATACAAGAATGTGATACTTCAACAATCGTATACTACACCGTACTCGCACGACAATAAACACCGCACTCGTACGACAACAAACACCGTAACTCGCACGACAATAAACACCGCACTCGCACTTATAACGTATATCTACACCAACACATCAAACCAAATATCACATCACACATATATCACAACAAACATATATCACATCAACACATTAAATATCACATACAAAAATCATACATGACACATCATACACAACACATTTAGTACCTCAAATCAAACACGACATATCAAACACACCGCATCAAACACAACACATATAATTATCAAACTTATCATACACACCCTACACATTAAACATCACACACAAACACCATATATTAAATATTACACATACACACCACATATTAAATATCACACATACACACATATCACTTATCAAATCACACATACTACACACTATCCATTAAACACTATACACTATACACCAGTTAACACACATTACACATCATAGGACAGATACTACAACGTACCGTACATTACACTGGTAAAGAATTCGGATACTTCGATAACGGATACTTCACTCTCAAAATTCGGATACTACTAACCTGGTTCACTCACTAATTAAGTGGTAGGGATTAGGATTGCTACTCTACAGAGTGATTTGTCGGTGACTTGATCCGAGATTGATATAGACTTCGCATTTCGGGTTACGTCATGGATCGAGATAAAAAAAAGAGAAGTCTACGGACCGAGCCTATACTCAAATAAATTCTTATTCCCCCACTTTGATCTTTTATATGTTTATAGCTAAACTTGATTGTATAGTTGCTTGTAGCTATTAGCTCGCTTCCGAGACATCGACGGAGTCGTCGTGCACACATTTTGTTTATTGTACAGTTCATTTACTTTCTTTATTACATGCATCTCTTTACTTTTGTATATACATTTACCTGTATTCATGCTTTTCTTTTATGCTTGCCCCTAGGATAGGCCATCTAGGGCATGGTTAGTTCTTTTCATTACACATGTTCATTTTTTATTATTGCTTCTCTTGCATACTTGTACATACCCTTAGGATAGGCCGTTCGAGGCATGGTCTTCTCTCTTCTCTCCTATTTCTATCCTTTCTCGAGACGAGACGATAGAGGACGAATGAAAGAATCTTCGATCAGACATCCGTAGATATAAACAACATCTATAGGGCGTTGAGGTTGTCATTTGATACGACATAAACCCTCACACTATCTTTTAGGACTTAATACGATTGTGTATCGTACGATATAAGTCCTAAACTGTTTAGGATTCCGAGGTTGTCGTTTGACACGACATAAATCCTCTTATATCTTTGGGTCATTTACATATGGCATGTAGATATAAATCCCAAATTATCTAAATAATTTGCAGGATTGAAATATAAACACAACTTCACTTTCAAAGATGTCTAGCCCAACTATAGGATAGTTTGAGATGTCATCAGTTCTTTCGATATCTTCGACATCTCCTATTTTTCATACCTTTGGACTCTGAAAATAACTATTCCACATTAAACCATTCCCATTGATTTTCCTACTACCAATCGTGGAAACCTAAACGTTGATATTCTTGAAGACGAAGCCTATGATCCTTATCGAGAGTTTTCTTAGGTGACTTCGGTTACTTAAGATGTAATTAACTCATGAGAGCTCGCTTATATGAATTAGAACTCGGATTAATCTAAATCCTGCCTAATACGTGTATTAGACAAGGGAATTTGTCGGTATAAAATACTATGCACCAAAAATAGAGTCATAAACTTTTAAGTTTAGATAGTTAAGCTACTTAACAAGTGGTACGCTCATCTTTCGGGATGATGTGTCACTAGTAGTATCATCGCTCAACTATTTAAAGCTATTCGATATGAGATCTATCCAGTGCCTCGTTATTTTCAAAATAAAATAATATATCACCATTTTCAAAATCAAAATAAAATACTTTACATATGACATTAAATTAAATTTTAAAATTTATTTTCAAAATAATAAAAAATTAGCCGACAAGTGTTCGACTTGTTTTAGCTAAAAAAATTTGTATACATATATATTTATGTTATTTAATTAATAATATATTATACATCTTTATATCTAAGTTTACGTCATTATAGCTGGTGTGATCATATGATTTTTTGCTTTTTATTACATAAAAATTGTGCAATTTCAAATCCAACGCCCTACCTCTTATTTTCTAATAAATTTAAATGAGTCAATTTCGAGTCAAACACAAGTTAAAGCACAAACAAGAATGCCCATTTCAACTCGTTTACAACAATAAACACAATAAATGCATGGGAGCTAGACTAGACTACTTGCATGAATAACGTCGAGCTCAATGGAGGAGTTTGTCGACTGCATTCGAGAGGCTAACACCATGACTATAATTTGCTTGTAGCTATGCTTCAAGTCCGTGAAATTGAGCTCGATCCATCAGGCCCTCGGGCTTCTCTGATAGCTTAGGAAGTTCACTTTTGTCTGTACCTTAAGTTAATAATTATCATGACTTTCATGACATAGGATTTTAACAAATAATTATCTCATGAAGCTAACTTTGAAGCCCTTAAAAACCCACATTTTGTCCATTTGTATGTATGTGCTTTGGATTTGGTAGCACAAAGAAATAGTCTCTTATACTTATTTTATATTCAATGAAATAATTCTAAAATGTTTCAAATAAATCCTTATTCTATTTATATATATATTTAGCATAAAAAAATGGTTATGTCAACAAAAAATGATAACAATTCCAAGTTCAAACATTTCAAAGAAGAAAACTTCTTTTATAATATTGGGACTAAATCAAAGAATTCTGCATTTTTTATAATATAAGTGAGCCCTTTTCTTTGAGGAATTTTACATATCTCAGGCCTAAAGTTTCATATTTACACACATTGTATTTGGTGATTTAAACTCATCCATGAAAATTATCTCTAACTTTATATAATGAAAATGTAGGCATAAGATATGTAAATAGATAAAAAATTAAATTTCCAAAAAAAAAAAAATAATAATAAGAATTGTGTGTTATGCAACTAAATTACCCCTTTTTTTTATCATTTAAGGGTTTGTTTGGGGCTGCTACAGTTTATTAATAAGCTGATGATCCAGATAAGCTGGTAATCATCAGCTGATACGATAAGCTGGTTGGTTGTTTGATTTGTGTTATTGGAAAGGAAGATTTACATACATTCAATCGTTAATTTTGATGCACTCATACTTTTAACTAAAGATCATGCATTCAGATATTGACAATCGCTCAACACGTCCTGAACGTGTGTCAGACACATCCCTAATGAATTCGATTTAAATAATATTAAAATAAAAAAGACATGCATGTCTTAACTTATTGAATTAATTTTTTTAATATAATTTAAATATTTGTTTTTTTATAATTTTAATATTTATATTATATTTTCTCTAAGTGAAATTAAAAAATAATAATTTATTTTTTATTTAAAAGTTAAACTTAAATCTTTGAATTATTTTTCGTTAAATCCTTTATATCTTCTACTTATTTATGTGATTTTTCTTATAAAAGAGATCCAACGGTCGTAAATCACTCACAGGCTTGTATTTTTAGTTATGAACTTCTTAATTATTAAAATATATTAATATTAAATCTTTACACAGACACACACACATACAACCAGCCGTGAATTGTTGGTAGAACAGTCCTTTTGAAGATCGTAAGCCCCTTAGGTCACGGGTTTGAATCCTCCACTTGTCAGTTTGCCAGTAGTGAGGGCGGTCATCGAACAGTTAGGCAAGTGAGGGTGACTATGGCTGTCAAAAAAGCTCGTTGTTCGCGAACAGTTCATGTTCGGTTTATCAAGGAGTTCTTGTTCGATTCGTTCATAATTAAACGAGACGAATACAAAAAAAAATTTTCCGTTCGGTAAGTTAAACGAACTAAACAATAACGGTGATGCATTCGTTCGTGTTCGAATCATTATTTAAAACTATAAAATAATTATATATAAGAAATTTATGATATTTTAAAATTTAAATTTTATAAATTATAATATATAATAAATTAATAATAATAATATATTAATATACTATATTAGAATAAACTAATATAGACATTATATATTTATATAATATAACTTATATAATTAATATAATATATTATTTATATATATTAATATTAGGGTTGTCAAACTGGCTCATCGTTCGCGAACAACTCGTGTTCGGCTCGTTCGTTAAGAAATAAATACGAACTACGACTTCACGAACAATTTCAAACATGAGCTTATTTCAAACAAATTAAATTTCAAACGAACCGAACACGAACACAAGCTCTATTCATTCGTGTTTGATTCGTTTGCACCCATAAGGGTGACTGAAAGCTCGTATTCTTCTAAATATCTATATACTTTTTATTATAAGGATGTTTTTTATGCTCCTGTAACATTAAAAAAATGGCTGCAAATCAGGTTGGTCAAAAAGAAAAATAATTAAAGGACATGAATGCAAATTTTCTTCCCGCCGGCCTTCGTGTATAACTCTGGAAACCGCGACGAGAATCGGCATCGAGCAGTGAGTAGAGAAAACCTAATCTAGTTGAAAATGAGGAACAACTGGCGGCCATCGGCGGAGCAAATGAGCGCGATTCCCGGCGTACTGCCGATTCAGCCGAAGCCATGGAAGAGTTTATTGTCGGCATCGATTGATCTTATGGAGCGAGTGGTCGTGAAGCTGACGCGGAACTCCTTGAAGCACAACCAATTCCTCGCCGGAAACTTCGCTCCGGTGGCCGAAGAGACGCCGCCTCGTTCTGACCTCGCCGTCCGCGGCTCTCTTCCGGTGAGAGCCCGCTTTTCCCCAGTGCTGTTCTGCTTCCATTTTGGAATTCTTATGTATTTACATCTCTAACACCTAAAATTAGGATTTATTAAATCCCAAAAATAAATTTGGAGAAAGAATTGAATTTATTGGAAAATTTTTACATCAGGACTCCGCACGTAGAGCTACGTGCGGAGGCATGTAAAATCGTGCCACATGGCGTGCGTGGCAATCAAGCATTCGACAAGAATAACACAGGGAATGTTCTCTCTGTGTTATTCATGTGTTATTCAGGTGTTATTTTGTGTTATTCAGGTGTTATTCTGCTCTTAGAATATTCCAGGTGTTATAATAACACAATAACACATGAATAATACATAAATGATACACAATAACACATGAATGACACATAAATAACACGGGAGGAATATTCCGTGTTATTATGTTTTTTTTTTTTCCGACATGCGGCACGTGGCGCGATGTTACTGGACTCCGCATGTAACTCTACGTGCGGAGTCCTGATGTAAAAATTTTCTGAATTTATTAAGTCTTCAAAATGTCTTATTTTTTAATAAATTTCGGATTATTTTTTCATTTTTATTATTTATAGAGTAAATAAATATTTAATATTTTATTTAGTTGGTGTTGTGAACTTTGAAGATTACACATTTGCAGGAGTGCTTGAACGGAGAATTTGTTAGAGTCGGTCCAAATCCCAAATTTCCACCAATTTCTGGTTATCACTGGTAATTATTTTAATAAACTCAATTATTTCATAAATTGAATTTTGCTTTTTGATATGTTATATTTTGTATAAATATAATAACAATAATAATTAAGGCTGTCAAAAAAGCTCGTTGTTTGCGAATAGTTCGTGTTCGGTTCGTCAATGAGTTCATGTTCGATTCGTTTGATAAGTAAACGAGACGAACATGAACAATTTTTTTTTTCGTTTGGTTAGTTAAATAAACCAAAGACAAAAAATAATGTGTTCGTTCTTGTTCGAATGGTTATTATTCAAAATATAAAATAATTTAAAATAATTATATATAAAAAATTTATGATAATTTTATAAATTATAATATATAATAAATAAATAATAATAATATATTAATATACTATATTAATAATATACTAATATAGATCTTATATTTATATAATATAAGTTATATAATTAATATAATTAATATAGTATATTATTTATATATATTAATATTAGGGCTGTCAAACTAGCTCTTCGTTCGCGAACAGCTCGTGTTAGGCTCATGTTCGACTCGTTCGTTCACGAACAATTTTGAACAAACTAAATTTTAAACGAACCGAACACGAACACAACCTTTGTCCGTTCGTGTTGGGCTTGTTTACACCCCTAATAATAATAATAATAAAATTTTTAACCCCTTCTCATCACTCATGCGATTAAAAGTCTTGTTTTTCAATTTTGTTAAAGATCATTTAATATATATATATATATATAACTCTCAACCAACCTCACGTGCATAACAAATATAGGCGGGATCGAACCCGTGATATCAGGAATCTTATAAATTATGTCAAGTAAAGAGTCACGAAAGATAGTGCGCGCGCACACCCGCATCTAGAAATTTTCGTCTTAGATATGTAAATACAAAAGAATTGAGTGTCAAAAAGTAAAAAATAAAATTAAAACTTTTTTAAAAAAAGACCTTCAATGTTCATATGTTTGTATTTATGGATTTTTTTTTCAATTTTGTTTTGCAGGTTTGATGGAGACGGGTATGCAATCTCTTTGATCCTACAATTTATATTGAACAAACAATTCTTAAAGTTCCCAAATAAATTCGCCCTTTATTTATTTATTTATTTATTTATTTCATTTTTCTGCTACAAGAGTGTTATATCCAAGCTGTTTATATTTAATTGGGCTACATAATTTCAATACATTGAAAATAAAATATATATATATATTATCATTTTTTTTATCATCCCGTCCTTCGGACGTGCAGACGTCGCACATAATATTAGCAGAGCTTAAAATCAATTCAGGTTCACGCTCGTTCGAAATTTTATTCTTTGAAATAGGCACGTGAATAATATATTCGTGTTCAACTTGATTCAAATTTTTTTGTTCGTTAATGATCACGTTTAGCTCGAAATGGCTGCGAATAAACTGAGTTTAACATGTTCAAACTCAAATTTATTTGCTATTAAGTTGTACCTGTTACACATCCAACGCCTAAACTTTGCATTTTACATTTGTATCACTTAAATTTTTTAGATCCCATAAAAAATACTATCATTTTAATCGTTAAAAAGTGAAGTACATGTTGAGAAATTTAAAGCGGAGAAAATGCAAGAATCGACACAAATCCAACAGAACAACACATAGATTTAATGAGGTTCGGCAAAGATGCCGACATCCTCAGGAGCAAAGCGGCGAATTCATTATTTCAGAGGAGTTATAAGTTCGGTTTCATACCCATAAGGTTACGCATCTATTTATAAATAAAATCCACGGATAAATTACTAAAACACCCTCGCTCCCCCCAAACCACTGAGTTCCAAGAGACTCCTATTCATTCCAGGAGACACACCTCTTCATTCCAAGAGACTCGAATTTTCCGGTATGTGAGTCATACCTGACAGTACACCATTTCATGTATAGCTAAGGTGATATGCATGTAAAAAATAAAGTTTAGGTGTTAGATATATAAATACATAAAAATTGAGTGGTTACATATGTAAATCTTCAAAGAATATATCACAATACTTAATTTCTTAATCATGTCCCAAGGCTAATAGTCATATTGATTTAAGGTCGTGGTCAAGAAATAAAATAAAGAATTTCAAGCTGAGCCAGCCCCAAAAAAAAAAAGAGAAATTTACATATATACCACACAATTTATATATATTCACATATGTAACACCTAAAGTTTGATATTTATATGTATAGCACCTTGGTGTCATAAACATATACATAAATTAATGATAGTGCTATCTTTTATGTGATATTAAAGATTTGACTGTTATTTATGTAAATATTAATATGTGTTAGATATGGGGATGCATAAAAATTACATAATATGTATGTAAGTGAAGCTGCATGTGTTCGTCATGTGTCACGCGCTTAATATAAAAGATAATGTTGACAATGTATATGTATGATAATGTTACAGAATGATTCACGGCCTGCGCATAAAAAATGGAAAAGCAACTTATGTTGCTCGATATGTGATGACATCAAAGCTTCATCAAGAAGAATATTTCGGAGCAGCTAAATTTACAAAGGTAATACAGATCGATGGCTTCGACATCATTTCATCATCATATGCTATTTCATGTTCTTCTTTTGCCTTTTGTTTCTTTATTATAAAAAGAGTTTAATATGCTAAACCTTTCTTATACTTATGAGGTAGATTCTTAGCTAAGTAGTTATATGAAATGTCAACCTTCTAAAGATGCTGTGCTTCACTTTTAAGAAGTTACTAAAAGTGTTGCTTCTGATGTTATATAAAGATTAGAGTTTTATGTATGTATATATGAAAGTTTTGGTGTAAGCAATATGTAAATACATAAGAATTGTATGATAATCACATCATTCATGTAGAGAGAACACATTAATGAACTATCCAGTTAACATATAGTCACCACTCATCAGTATCAAGCTTATAAGTACATAGAAACTTTCTTCTCCATAATAGAAATTTTCCTAACATGCATCTGTGTGAAAGATTTTTTAACATTCCCTCTACTATTTTCTATCTAAATGTCTTTTCTTTTTGTTTGAATTCAATCTGTACAAATGGAGTTAATTATGATCCTTCTGCTGCTTCCAGATTGGGGATCTCAAGGGTCTCTTTGGACTGTTTATGGTTCAAATGAAGTTCCTCAGAGAAAAACTTGTATTGGATGTTTCGTATGGAACTGGAACAGGTAGTTTAATTTGTAGTTGCATTATATTCAATATGCTAGATTTGGCATTGTAGATGCTTATATTATGTAGTCATTACCATGATTATGGGTGAGCATTCGATCAGTTTGAATGGTTTATAGTTTTCAACTGATTGCTACCGAAATCTGATATTTGAAAAACCGAATCAATCAAAATTTAGTTGTTAGTAGGAGAACGATTATAAACAAACAACAAGAATTACATAACTTTAAAGCATAATATCAACTTTCACGAATCCTCCAAATAATTTCAATTTTTTTTGTTTTTCAGTTGTTTGGTTAAATGAAAATTAAAACTGAATAAATAATCAAAAATTGAATATTGAGATTTAAAAATTGAAATGCATTTTGAACCCGAACTAAATCAATTAAACATATGTGGTTCAATTCAAATTTTTGATTTTGACCAGATAATGCACACACCTAATCATGATAGCTAACGTGAATGATGTTATGAGTGCTAACTATCTGTTACATGGTTTCAGCCAATACAGCTCTAATATACCATCATGGTAAGCTTCTGGCTCTGCATGAAAATGACAAACCTTGTAAGTACATTTATTTCATACTACCATAAATAAGCCACTCATGTTTAGTGATTATCTTGTTCTATAACAAACCTCCATATTTAGCTTTCAAATCTTTCATGTCCAAATTGAGAAGCCAAAGAAGCCTCAATTCATAACATTCTCAATTTTAAAACTCACTATAACTTACATTAAAATAGACATTTAGAAATTACTTTCTGTATTCTATAGATGTCATCAAAGTTTTGGAAGATGGAGACCTGCAGACTCTTGGCACGTTGGATTATGACAAGAGGCTTACACACACATTTACTGCTCATCCAAAAGTTGATCCAAAAACTGGTGAGAATAAAATCATAAATGCACATTATATCCAATGCAGTAATCGAATGTTAAATTATTTTGAACTTGTTGGACTTGGGATTGTAGGTGAGATGTTCACATTTGGCAACTCATTTAAGCCTCCATACCTTACTTATCGTGTCATTTCCAAGGAGGGTGTTATGTTTGATCCAGTGCCAATAACGATAGATGAACCGGTTCTGATGCACGATTTCGCTATCACCGAAAACTATGCTATTTTCATGGATCTTCCTTTGTGCTTTCGACCAAAGGTGGCAACTCTATCATATGCATGATCATGGTCTGTTTGAATATCTAGGAAAAAAATTATACAAATTTAACGAGCAAGTTGGGATCCAAAAGTTTTTTATCATTTTATTTTGAATTACTTCACAAAAAAGATATTTTTTTTTATTTTATTGAATGAAATGTCACAATGAACCATTGACTTTTAACTTGAGATCATTTTAGTTCCAAAGTTTATCAAAATGTAAAATTAGTGCCGGTCTCTCTTAAGATTGGTTGAAATAGCCCCTGAACTCTTATAAAAGAAGGATTGTTTCAACCCCTATTAAAAAATTTCGAGGACTAATTTGACACTTACAAAATGATCATCTATAAATAGTTAAAAGACAAGGTTGTACTTTTTGTAAATACATCTTAACAAAGCATGGTTGAAATGAACATTATTTTCAGGAATTGGTGAAGGGAAAATTGGCGTTTTCATTTGACTGTATGAAGAAAGCTCGATTTGGCATACTTCCACGATATGTGAATAATGAAAATCAGATTAGATGGTTTGAGCTTCCAAGTTGCTTCATATTTCATACTGGTGATTTTCTCACTATCTTTTGATTATTTTCAGTTTTATTTCCCTATTAACTCAGTAAGCTTCCATATTGCTTCATAATTCATAATGGTGATTTTCTTATTATCTTTTGATTAGTTTCAGTTTTATTTTCCTATTAATACAGTAAGCTCTTGCATTGTTTGACTTTATAACTGTGTAATTGAGCCTTAAGCATTCTATATCTGGTTCTCATCTTCTAAATTATATTTCACATGAATCTGAACTTTTGAATAAAAAGCTCAAGTGCAGAAAAGGATGACTTAAATTTTTACCAACTTCAAGTGTTCACTTATAAAATATGCATGTTTCTGAAAACTCTCAAGTACTCAGGAAACTCACTAAGCTAGTGTGATTCTAAATATGTTTTCTTAAATATATTAGTGCATGATCTAGACTAAATTATATCGCTTGATGAATATGTAGTTGATCACAATTTGTATGCCATCTTGATTAATCATCTTTTTATTATTCTTCCTTTTAATATTAAATATCTTGGTGATAATAATACTAGTAGTTTTGAAATATAATAAGAATATTATTTGACTGTGATCCTAGTATTATTAGAAAGTTCAAGGTCTAATAGACTTAGGATGCTCTAGCATTAGAATTTATGAACAGAGTTCTATTGAAAAGTTTGCCAATTAGAAGGAAAGAAATTCTATTATGGTGTTCGTATTCGCTTGTTAGTATATTATTTTTTTATAGAGTTTGATATGTGGAAAGAATTAGCCACAACTGCCGGAGGAGGGTTCTATTCGGGCATTGTATAGGTTTATATTTTTGTTATTTTTTCATTGGAGTTTGGTATGTAGAGAGAGTTGGCTGCACCCACCGAAGTATAAGTTCTTCACTTTGTAATTTTCTTCCAAGTGTAGTACTTTTTCTTCTCATCTGCTCATAATTTTTTCCTATTTAGGATTTTCCACTTAAATTTTAAATGTTAGTTTCTTTATATTTTTTTTCAAGAACTTGCAGACACACATTGTGTTAGGCCAAGATCACAAGACTGTGATTTGAGACAAAACACTCAACTACTAGTCTGAGTGCTCAATCTAACTTATTCTCTTTGCTTCTTTTGATCTTCATCACATCGCTTTCATTGCATTTAGTTTTCTCATTTTTCTTCAATTGCGCTTTTAATGAAAATATATTTATATAGCACTAGTGATGGAAGTCATGACTTGCCAATTGACTGCATTCATGAACAATTTCAAACTGTAATGACCAGTTATTCTGAATCTCTTTACTCAGGTGGAACAGTAAGAAAAACTCCTAAATTTTTCTTGGTAGTTTTGAAAATATCTATCATACTTCTTTTATATTTGGTTACTATTAGTTATTATTTTCCAATCTTATTACTTTCAATGTTTCTCATTTACCAGCGAATGCCTGGGAGGAAGGTGATGAAGTTGTTCTTATTACATGCCACTATGAGAAACTAGATTTTGATTCGTTCAATGGAGCTGTAAGAGATAAGACAGAAACTACAGAGAGTCGATTGTATGTGATTAACCAAGAATTGCTTCAACGTTTGCCTCATTAAAATGCCCCCTTTTCTGACATTTAATTGTTATTTTAGGTACCTTATGAGGTTTGATATGAAGACTGGTGCAGCTACTCAGAAGCAATTGTCAGCACCTACCATAGAATTTCCTAGGATTAATGAAAGTTTCATTGGCAGGTAAATTTGAAATATAATATTTTCTACTAGACTTATGGGTTCTTTTCTGAATTTTCTCTTCATCACTGGTATTAACAGTAGATGGTCATGTTCATTCTCTATTTCAAAATCATATCTTTGTCTTTATCCATGTTACGTGTAAAGTCACTCTTAGTGTATCTCTTTTGGAGCTTAATGAAATATTTGATTATTTTTGTGATAATTGGCGTTAGTGAATCTCACCAAACCACATAAATTTGTACATTGCATCTGTGATATTTGATATTTGGTCTCTCATTCTCCTTTAATATTTATACTATCCTGACAGATATCTTAATGGCACCTAATTGCTCAACTGACATTTTTTTCTTGCAAGTTCCCATCTTTTTCTATTTTTTTTAGCCAGAGTGCTTCAGAAAGTCAAGTTTTAAGTACTATGAAACATTTCAGATAAGCTCATAAGTAATCTGCAACTAAACCCCAGTAGCCAATAAAATTAAGGGGCGTTTACATGCATACCATTCAATTCCTATGTATTTACATATCCAACATCTCAAAGTTACCTTTTTACCTTTCTACGACTCTAATCTTTCATATCACATAAAAGCTAGAACTTTTAACTTTTGGAAAATACGTAGGTAAGATGACATATATGTTAAAATTGGAATTATCAGCTCCCATTCATTAAAAAATACCAAATCCAAGAATTCATGCTTTTTTTACTCCCTGCATGGATAAAGAAGCTTCTGTGAACAAAAGATTCAGTACTGCTATAAAAATATTTTCAGGATTTAACTCATATAATTCATATTCGATTTCTAACATTCATTTATTTAAACAATTTTATCCTTCTATTCCATTCTATGAATTCAGGAAACAGCGATATGTCTACAGCACTATTTTGGAAAACAAGCACATAAAGGGCATTGTAAAATTTGATCTTCTTAGAGAGCCTGTAGCTGGTAAAAGCCAGCTTGAAGTTGGAGGCAACGTGGAAGCCATTTTTGAGTTGGGACCAGGAAGATTTGGTTCAGAAGCGATATTTGTGCCTCGTACACCAGACACTGCAGCTGAAGAAGATGATGGCTACTTGATCTTCTTTGTACATGATGAGAATTCTGGGTACTTGTTTTTCTCCCTTTTGCATGAACATTTAACTAATTGCTAGGGAATGTTATAAAATTAAAGAATAATTTGTATTTATTATAAAGCCATGTCTCTCTATTAAATTTTGTACTAATGCTAATAATATGTTGCATCAGACACTAAGGATCATATTTTTTTGTAAATCATATAATTGGTGCAGGAAATCTGAAGTGAATGTAGTTGATGCAAAGACATTGTCCCCTGAGCTCGTGGCAGCAGTGGAGTTGCCATCCAGAGTGCCATTTGGATTCCACGCCTTATTTGTGAATGAGGTGAGCAAATACAACTCCATGAGATCCAAAGACATTTATCAACTAATATGTGATGATTATTTTCATATGTTAATCCTATCGTCGCACGTTTTGTATAGAATAGCTTTTAAATTGATTGCTCGCTTCTTTATTAAATGTTATAACTCTATAAGCATATAGAAAAAAGAAAATACCAAAGTTTCTACATTAAAATTTCAAGAAGAAAAGAAAAATAATGGAGCCTGGCTAAATGGAAAAAATATATAATTATTATGTGCCAGAAGATTTCTTACAATGGAGTGATAACTAATGTCTTAATGTTGCACAAAGATCTAGTACGCATATAAAGATAATAGAAAAGTAGCACGAGAAGACACCAATTATTTTACTTGGAAAAACCCTAAAAAGAAAAAAAATCACGGAGCCAAGCCCAATCAAAGTAATTCACTATATGATTGTAAGTACACTATATGATTGTAAGTACACAGATCTACTCTTCTCCTAAAATTATGAGAAGATAGAATTACATATTACAATAGTTGCTTAGCTATAATAGTCAAATTGGGCTATAACAAACATGGTCATTGACTTTAATAACTATAGTTAGTCTTAAAGGTCATAGTTGGTTGTTACAAAGGTAGTAGTTGATCATAAAGATTGTGGTTGATGATTGCAATAGCGATACTTAGCCGCAGAGGCCATAAGCGGTGGTTTTAAGCTTTTAATAGCGGGAATTGGACACAATAGTCATAGTTAGAAATTGTAATAGCGTCAGTCGGCCATAGAGACCGTAGTCCGTGACTGTAATTACGCTAGTTGGTCATAGAGGCCTTAGTCGGTGACTAAAATGGTGTTAATTGGTCACAGAAGATGTAGTGAGAAGCTATAACAGTAACTGGCCACATAGGTCGTAGTTGGTCACATATGCCGTATTTAGTATAGGTCGTAGTTGTTCATACATGTTGTAGTTGGAAGTTGCACTAGCACTTAGCTACATAGGAAGTAGTTGAAGACTGTAATGGCATCAATTGATCACAGAGAACGTGGTGGGAAGCTTCAGTAGTAACTCACCACAAAGACAATAGCTGGTGCTACACTGATTCATGGCTGCAATTCTTCTTTCGAGTTTACTATTTTATACAAAAGACAACGTGTCTGTATACGATGTATATAAAACTTCAGAAGTCTGAAAGAAGTCATCGTATTTTCAATACAACGGTTATATGCAGTTGTCGCTGGGAGTTATCGCTGAATCTTTAATACAGAGAATTTTGTTTATACAGTATTTGAGATACATTGTTATATTGTATTGAGGAAACATCGTTACACCGTATTTGGAATCCATTGTTACTCCACATTCGAGATATTGAGTTCGTCGACAGTTGCGGGAGGGCCTACCGACAGTGACGAGCAGTGGCTGCCAACTATAGTTGATGGTAGCCAACAACTACAGAGACCGAAAGTTATCGCATGGAATATAATACAAAGTTATTTGTTACACTTTATTTAGGATGCATCGTTATATCATATTCGGGATACATCGTTAACAAGCAAAGTTTGTTGATGACGACGAGTAGAGGCAGCTGGTGGTGGCCGATAACAACCAACAGGCAATGATCGACGGTGGTTGGCGACCACATAAATCGGAAGTTATCGTCAAGACTTCGGTCCAGAATAGCACTGGAGTTCGACTCCTCTCAAGTGAAGAGAAGTGATATATTTATATCCTCTAGGGTATGAGTATTTTGATCATTGGTGAATGACTCAAGTAATCATCTGATTAGATAGCTCATTTTGATCCTCATTAATCAAATGATATTTTTGTAACGATTTGAGATCCTTCATGACCTCAGAATTAAATGAGCTTAGGCTTATTAGAAGCCTCTTGTCGAGACGCTCGATTTGATTACAAATATGTCTATATTTGGAGTTTATTTGATCATTCAATTGATAATTCAGTACCTCTAAAAGAACTTTAATGACTTGAATGGATTCAGATCAAACCAATTTTGATATTATGGTTTCGTCTTCCATGACAAACATTTTTGCTATAAAATTTCTAGTGTTTGGTCAGAGCATCCAGTGACCGTAGCCCGTAATGCAAGAAGTCAATTGTAATCCACCAAGAATTTTAGACCCATCCTGAGTTAGTTTGTCGAATGTGCTCAACATAGTTAACATATCATGGATATTCAAAATGAAATCCACCAAAGATGTTAAACTCATAATAGGTTGTTTTGTTGGAGGTGCTCTACAGTGTTAACTTGTATGGACAAAGTCATAAGAAATCCTCCAAGGAGGTTTGACAAATTTGAGATCATTTATATGAATAATCCACCAAAGTTTTTTTTACTAATATGAGGTAATTCATATAGAAAAAGGCATGAATAATCCACTAAAGATGTTTGGCCGATCTAAGATCGTTTATACGAATAATCTACCAAGCATGTTCGACCAGTGTGAGGCCATTTGTATGAATAATCTAATAAAGATAATTGACCGATTTGAGGTCATTTGTGCATATATGGCAATGATGTTTGACCGAGGATGTTTGATCGATCCGAGGTAATTTATATGAATAATCTACCAAAGATTTTCGACTGATTTGAGATCATTTGTACACCAATAATGCTTTACTTATTTGAGGTCATTTGTATATACGAAGTCGTGAGTGATCCACCGATAATGTTAGACTGATTTGAGATCATATGATGATTGTGGCTGAAATTGCCAGTATCAAATGCCATATAGAGCTTTAGAGTTCTTCGTATCTTCAAGCTTTATCCAATCTCATCTTTAGGTAAGCTTCATTTGAGGAATGAATTTCATTTGTATTTTTTTTTTATAGTGAGGTAATTCTAGCAAAAATTAAAACGCTTTATCGAACGGCTAATGTTAACTTCTATAGTTATAGATTGTTCTTTCAACATTTAGGTACTTTAATGACCTTAAAATTAAATGAACTTGGGCACATTAGATTTCTATCGTCAAGATATTTGATTTGACATTAAACATTACAAGTTTCATAAATTATGTCCCTTCACTTAATGTCCTGAAGTCTTAAACCACACTCTAACTATTTGATTTGATCTTATATGGACTTAGATTAGACCACTTCTGGTATCATTGTTTTTTTATTAAACTAATTTCCTTTCTAATTACATTTGTTATTTGGCAGGAACAACTCCAAATTCAGCAATCATAAGCATGATGGCCAAATACAAAGTAGCTCAATTGGATAAGCTACTTACCTTTTTTATTACAAGCCAGTTGTAATGATAAAAAAAATAAATAGAATTCATTCGAATTAGATTATTATGATTTAAATTTATTCGGAATAAATTTTATAATAGATGAATAAGGTTTTTGTCTATAAATGCTACGTTGTACCTTGATATTGGATATGAATTAAGTTAATCATTATTAATTCTTAGGACATTTACATGTATACCATCCAATTCCTATGCATTTACATATTTAATACCTAAATTTTGTTTTTTATATTTATACCACCCAAATCTTTCATATTAGATCAAAATAATTTCTTTATTTAAAAAAGAAAAATACAAATTTGGTTGGCAAAGTTTGTAAGACCCTTGAGATCACGGGTTAAATCTCGTCTATGTGCGGAATGAAATTCTTAGGCACATGAAGTTGGTCGGGTGACTTGTCTAATAGTCTCTCGATCAATCTTTATATATATATATATATATATATATATATATATATATATATATATATATATATATATATATATATATATATATATATATATATATATATAATTTGTGTGTGTGAGAGTGTGTGTGTTATATGTAATACATATGAATTGAGTGGAATGTATGTAAATCTTACTAATTCTTGAACAAACAGCCTCACAATATTGTCAGTGATTTTCTAGTCATGAAAATTTTCATCATTTATGTATTTACATATCTAAAATCTAAATTTTAATATTCTTTTTTATAAAATTATAATACCACAATTATATCAAAATATATCCATAACAATGTATAATTTATTTCAGAAAAATTAATATTAGTAATATTTTTATGTGATGTTAAAGTTTTGCATGTTGCATGGCAAACATAAAAATGTTAAGTATTAGATATATAAATATATTAAAATATATGGTGCATATGTAAATTATCCTAAAGAATCTTCTTTTTTCAAGTGTAATCTGCACTAAAGAATTTCATCATATTAAAAGCCTCCCTAATAAAGGTTAGAATGGCAATAATAAATGATCTATATGACCAAAACATAAATTGGTAGCTGGGTAGATTAAGAAAAATGAAAATTATTTGAAATCATATATGTAAAACTATTTGACTTAGTATATTCATTAAGGGTCTATGTTTTATTTTTGAGGTGATTTAATTACATGATATATATTTGACATTCATGTTAATAAGTTGCATCAAGTAAAGAGCCTTAATATGTATACATTTGTAACTTATAAAAACATTTCTAATGCAAAAGATAAAACAATGTGATTGGTGATGAGTTTTTCTAAAAAACTTTCTCTCTAATTGAGTGGTAGAATAAGGGATAAACCCAAATATGCATTTTGTGATTCACTACCCTAAGGACAAAACTTTAGGTGGTTGTATCAATATTCATTATTACTTATATGTGCTCATTTAACTTTGTACTTATCACAAAGGTCCATTCATAAGGCAAAAGGTCTATTCTTTATTGTTGAGATTATTTTGAAATATGATAGACCGCATACCGTCATATTTATGAGTTGTCTCTATTCTCTAATAAGAATCTTTTAGGAGCCCTAAATCTCTAACCCACATAAATATCTATAATGCAGAAGATGAAGGATTTTGAGCTTAGCAATATATTAAAAGAATCCTCTGATTCTATTAAGAAGTCTCGATGCAATTTAATAATTCGAATTCACACCAATCATAGATGTGCCAAACAAGGACTCTGATAGGAACGAGACAAGTTTTCACACAAATTCAAGTAAATAGAAGAGATTTTATTCTGTCGGTACTAGATCAAAACAAACAATCCCAAATAAATAAAAAATAAACACCTACAATTCGAGAGGTAGGTGATCTCTCTTAAATTCTAACAATAAGATTCATGACAACAATCACACATAACATAACCCTAAACATATTAAGCCCTATTTATACCCCACAATAATAAATAACAAATGACTAAATTTCCCTTTTAGTGTTGCGCATAACATAAGTCCTCAAATTATTTGGGGGACGACGCCCTAGGAACAATTCTAACATTACTCTCCTCCCAAAAATACACATTTATATTCGAGGTGAAAGAGAGAAGATTGCTTCGAATCAAGTTGTATGACTCCCACATGGTGTTATATTCTAGCAATCATTTTCATTTAATTAGCACTTCTTCCCCACATTGCAATTCCTAGCGCATCGCCTTTTAACTCAAGTGGCTCCAAGAGAACTTTCATACTCTCATCATTTCCCAGGAAATGCTAGCCAACATAATCTATTGGGGTAACCATGTCCTTGTTGTGCATAATTTCTCACAATATTCGATCAATTGCATCACCCTTAATGACTCATTGAACGGACCTCAAGTGATCGACTATCTTAAACGATGCCAATAGCTATATTAATATTAGATCTATCCATAGATGTTGTTGCATGTCCCTTGCTTGAATTCTTCCAAATTCAACATCTACATACTTGTAGTTACATACAAGTGAGGCATCTCGATGCTCGAAGTGAGACCTACTTCTTGATATAACATACTCGAAAACATGCTTCACATTATCAAGCCAATTCATTTTAAGATGTTCTGGCATTGTAGTCATCCACTCGCCATCTGTAAGATGAAAAAATATCTCATCAAAAACACTTCTATCACTTCCACTAAAAACAATAAAGGTAGTTTTCGGATTATTGCAAAGTGTTATCAACGGGTCTTTTAAGTCTTGTAAAGCTTAAGCTCTGTCTCCTTAGTTGATCACCTCCTCTTCTACCAGAGATTCAACCAACTCTATTAACATTGAATTGAAACCTTGAAGGAAGAGGTAGGGGTGCAAGCTGATGGGAGAAACCCCCTGTCTCAGGGTAATTGTATGCTCATGTTCCCTCCAAGGAACTTATCAGCATGGCAACTTAAAAACTTCTGCAAATTCTTGTACAGTTGTTGGATCGACGTCGGAATCTCTGTCAACTTTGCATCACGTGTCTCTTCCATTCTATGCAACTCGATCAAGAATCCCAACCCTACGTCCTGTATTTCCCTAAACATGGTCTTGAGTTTCACCAAAATCTTGTGCAAACCAAGGTTGTCGTGAAGCACCACGATCTTGTCTCCCTCCAAGAACTCCATTGTCAGGAGTTTTCAGCTCACCTTAGTCTTCCCTAAGGAATGTAACCATTTTATATTAAATATCATATCAGTTCTCCTTAAATACAAGAGAAGAAAATCCCCCATCATCTGAATACATTGCAGCGTTAAAATCACCCATTTAGAAACTCTCCTGCTCTTCTCCACCTGTCTCGTCCCCATCATGACTCCAAAACTTCTTGTGTCACTTGAGTGGGTGGCCCTAATAACTACCAACATCACAATGTTCTGCTCTGTTTCATCCCTGAAGTTTCATAGTGTGGTTAGGTGTTAACCTACCACCGAGTTTAATAAGACTCCTGCCACATCCAAGTGACAATGTTCCTCCTCCTCTACCACACCCTCCTCTGTTTCTCCATCTCTTGCCTCTTTGTCATACGTTATGAGAATTTGTACGATTCAATCCTTGCAACGGTATCCTGAGGCAAATTTCTCCCCACACCAAAAATATAACCTTTTGACTTGCTTCTCTTGAATCTCTGTCTCTATAAAGCATTTTGAATGTTGCCCCCAGTCGTGGCTAATTATTCTTTTCCTGTGGAGCATCCCTCTAGAATCCCAATATTTAATTTTTTGGTATCGTCATAGTTGTAGCATTTTGATATAACACTCCGCTTGTGTTGCTTTTATTAGCTCATTCCACTACATTTTTATTTTCAATCAACTGTGTTAATTGCATAGTTTCCCAAATACTCATGGTCTCAGTAGAGGTAACGCTACTAGAAATTCTAGCCTCAAACCTTTAAAGAAGTTTCCTTCCAACACTTCTTTTGATATCCCTCTCAAACAGCTTGATAGCATTTCAAATTTTTCCCAATAATCCATGACGGATCTTTCCTGGACCAATGCAAAAAATTGGTGGTGTAATTCTCCTTCTAGCATGGTTCTAAAACGCTATAACAATTGGTATTTGAATTCATCCAATGTTTTAATTGCCTTAAATTGTTCTCTCCATTGATACCACACTAGAGCCTTCCCTTACAAATACAAGGCCACCGTCATCCTTTTTTTTTCTCTGTCGCCCCATTAACAATAAAGTATCACGCCACTCGATAAACTTGACTAAAGGCATCCTTTTTCAAAGATTGATATCTTCATTTCTTTATGTGCGAGTATCCTCAATTTCCTCGACCGAAGCTCATTCCAACCAATAATAGGGGTTTAGGTTCCTTTCCTCGACCCATAGTGATTTCTTTTCTTCCAATAAGTCTGGCTCACCCCAAAATCAGCTCATCCGTCTCCATTGACTCTAGAATCACCTTCCTCCTGAAATATTGTTGCAACAAAATGCACTGGAGCGGTTGGATGCAACCCTCCGTCAGGGTCCCACCCACCGCGGTTCCCTATTCCAAGTCGAAATCCTTCAAATCGATCTTCTCCAGCCCTGAATCGCAAGATATCTCATTCCGCCAATTGTCCCTCGTTCCAAAACTCCATATTTCATGCAATTTCCTCCAAATGATGCCACTGGAATCCGCCCCAACTCCTGCATGCTTCGTTCTTTACAGCCGTCTGAATGCCGCATAATTCCTTCCAAGTGCTGCCTCTTGAATCTGCTCTAAATTTATTTGTTCGATCCCGCGACTCCAGATTCACCTAAGACAGAACCCTGTACACCATGATCTCTGCATTGGCTTACCGGCTAGCTCGAATCACGACTGTATCTCGAGTCAAAGGAAACACAACGATGATTTCAGAACAATGCAAGGCAGAGCAGTGGCATCAAATGCAAATGACAAAGATTTCTAGCGAAGCAGTGACCACAAATCTCCTTATACTAATTTGATAGGAATGATACAAGTTTTCACAAAAATTACAGCAGAAATAATAGATTCTATCCCACATGTCTCAAATTAAAATGATACAATTCCGAATATATAAAAGTTAAACACCTACAATTGGAGAGGTAACCGATCTCTCCCAAATTCTAGCCTTAAAATTCAAGACAATAATCACACATAACCTAACACTAAACATATTAAGTCTTATTTATACCCCACAATAATAACTAACAAATTACTAAAAAATTGCACTTTTAGTCTTGTGTCTAACATAAATCTTCAAATTATTTGGCGGAAAGCGCCATAATCACCAGTTTAACAAACTCATGTACTTGAATCATCTTATGAGAGATTAAATTTCAAAAATATCAATCATCTTATTAGATTTGAAAAAGTTAGAGAAAACTTTGATCATGTTAATGAGATGTGATGATTGTAGATCTTAAATGATGATTGAATGCTAATTAACCAACAGTCATTCTCTCTAAGATGTAGAGCAATATTGCATCGAAAAGTATAATAAGACTATAAATATATTTCACTAATAAAGGACATCATGAGAGTGCAAATCAAATCAATAATCAACTCTTTATCAAATATTAGCAATCAATTTAATAGCAACAAGCAAAGATGGTTGGATTATGTGTTAAAAAAAGATGTGAAAATTTATAAAAAAATTGCATTGTGAATGGCCTGCAATATGATAGAAATTTCACAAGGTGAACACTCCTAAAGCATGCGATACTTGCTCAGATAGAATACACTTTAGATACATCAGCCTAATTAAGCCTAATTTCTCTTCCTCTTTATTTTAAATTGGCATAATTAGGATAGGTTCATCCGAAGAGCATATTGAAATTATACAATCCTATCAGACACTACATCTGTTAATCCAAATTCAAAGGGCTTCCAAATTAGAATAAAAATATTTACAACAAAATCTGAAAAATCAATCAATCCTAATAAATCCCAACAATCCGAACTCAAACAATTCAAGAAAAATTTTTTCACTGTACTTGTATATCTATATATGAAGCTGTACTGCTCAAGAATTTCCATACTTTGAAATGCCTCCCAAGCTACACAAAATTACCCACCTACTTCCAAGAAATAAATAAATAACTTACGAAATAAAAAACAAAATGCCAGGTTTCATCAACTTACAGTAGCAACCAGGACCTGTCTACAATGGACTGAATGGCGAAACTCTGGTGATTCTGAAAGTTCTTTCTTGCAGGATCCCAACAAAAAAAGATTCTGCGATGACCACAACAAAGTCTGTAAATAGAAGCCCTTGCTGAGGAATAAAAGGCCAATCTTTTACATCAATTTTCATGTTTAAGCTGACTAAAATAGAAGATCGAATGGCTACTTAGCCTTCAATCTCTTTTACTTTTCTCCTCTTTTTCTCTTTAGCTTTCTTCTTCCCCTTTCCATTTCTATACTTTGTTAGTATTCTTTAACAATCACATGACTGAAATTCTATAAACCTAATTGAATTCGAATATTGGCCTTCAACAAGATAGATCACCAATAATCCCCACAAGAACAAACCCCATCCTCGAACCGATGAAACCGACGATTATCCCTCAACACAATAGTCCTCCCAGTGCATTTTGTCAAATACTTGATAGCATTATGACAATCACCACAAACCCTCAGATTTTTCATCACCCTTATCGGTCGTGGCGGAGCCACCGCAAGCAATCCAAGCCCAATCGCCAACCTCTCACTGTGATAACCAACACTTCTCTTCTTCTCCTCACCATCAACATCCCTTCCAACCCAGCTTGTGTCCGCCACATACCCCATTGCTTCCATCTTCTGACCCACCTCTTCCAACACCCTGTATATCTCGTCCATCCTCGGGTGTGATCGGTCGCTAGAAACAAAGGTGTGAACTTTTCCTTGATCGAGCTCCAACCAGCTCAGCCCCGTCTCCTTCCTCACGCCTCTATCCCTCATCGCTTTTCGAGCCTGTGCTGCCTCTGCATAGCGGCCAGCAGTCGCGTAGGCGTTCACCAACAACATATGTGCACCAGATCCCTCAGAACCAAGATTGAACACCTTGTCGGCGGCATACGTCGCGGTCTCCATGTCACCATGGAGTCGGCAACCAGTGAGCAGCGCGCCCCAAATGGATTCAGTTGGAGGCATGGGCATAGATTCGATGGTGGCAATGGCTTCCTTGAGCTTGCCGGCACGGGCAAGAATGTCGACCATTGCAGCATAGTGTTCGGAAGTTGGTTCGATGGCGTAGTTGGACATCAAGGCAAAGTAGTGGCGGCCGTCAGAAACAAGACCGGCGTGGCTGCAGACTGTGAGGAGGCAAAGGAAGGTGATGTAGTTGGGTGGATGGGGGCAAAATTCTTGCATTTCTTTGAAACGGTTGAAAGCGAGGCTGCTGTGGCCATGTTGTGCGGAGGCCATAAGCACTGCATTCCAGGAGCCCAGGTTTCTCTCCGGCATCTCATCAAACACATGGTAGGCTTTTTCCACAAGGCCGCATTTTGAGTAGAGGGAAACCAATGAGCTGCCGACGAAAGGGGAGGCATCGTAAGCGGTTTTGAAACACAGTGAGTGTACCTTGGGAAAATTTATCATTGGAGAGATGAGAATTCAGATTGAAGATTGAAGATTGGTCGATGAAGAAGTTGAGGTTTTGATCGAACTAATGGGCGTACCTGGGAGCCGAGCTCGAGGAGAGTGGCTGCAGCGCACACGCGGACGATACATGAGAGCGTGAAATCGTTGACGCCGCAGCCGCCGGGCTGAAGAGCAGCCCGGAAGAGGTGAAGAGCTTCGTGTTCGAGTCCGGCGAACTGGGCGTACCCGTAAATAAGTGCTGACCAGGAAACAACATTTCGTTGAGGAATCTCCTCGAACAGCTGGCGGGCATCCGCCAAGCGTCCGCATTTGGCATACATGTCAAGCAGAGAGGAAGCAGCGAAGACGTTGTGGGGTGAAAGGGAATACTTCAGCGCCAGAGAGTGGAGAGCGGCAGAGGCTGAGGGTTCGGAGATGGCGGCGAGGGACTTCGCAGCGGATGGGAGGGTGCGGTCGCAAGGGGGGTGGCCGGCAGCGAGCATTCGGCGGAAGGAGAGGAGGGCAAGGGAGGGGAGGGAGTTGCGGGAGAGGGAGGAAATGAGAGCGGACCAGGAGGAGGGAGATGGAGAAGGGAGGTCGAGGAAAGCGCGAAGAGAGAGGAGGGGGAGGTAGCAGCGGGAGTAGAGGGTTATGAGGTGGGTGGAGAGGAGGAAAAGAGGAGACGAAGGGGAGGAGGAGGGGGTGTGGCCGGCTTTGAGAAGGTGGGCATGGAGTTGTTGGCCTCGAGGAAGATCGCCGGCAGTGGAGAGTGAGAGGAGGAGGTTGCAGAGAGAGTAAGCCGGAAGGGAGTTATGGAGATGGAGTGCCATCCAAAGGAGGCAAGTTTCATGATCAATGCATTTTACATATATTATTAATCACATGGCTAATTGTTTTTTGGGATTTTAAATAGAGTCTCTTAAATAATATTATTTATTTATAAAGACTTTCAAAAATAAAATTACATACAAAGGTCACTGTTGATGTCAATATTAATATTAACATAATATCAATGTACATCCATCAATTTTGTTGCTTGTAACAACGGGAAAAAAATTCATTTACGTAGGACGTACACATCGCCGCTTACGTCAAAAGGTTGGGGGGGGGGCTTACGTACACATTGCTGCTTACGTCGAAAAGGGGCGGGGGGGGGGGGGGGCTTACGTAGGACGTACACATTGCTGCTTACGTCGAAAGGTTACCGGGGGGGGGGGGTTATACTCCCTGTAATTTCCCTATAAGCTCCCCGTAACCTCGTAAATAAGTTTTGCATTTTTCATATATTTTTAAGTTACAGGGAGGTTACAGCAGGTGTAACACAGAAACACCCTCCCAATTTCATCTGAATAACCTCCCTAGAACCTACTAACGTACGCAGCGCTGCGTACATCTTACGTACGCAAATTTTTTCTGCAACAACAACACATGCTCGTAGTATCATCATTTACCATCATTAACAATGTAAATGGACATCATAACTTATAAGGCTAATGTATATCAACACAAATTGCTAATATTTATCTACTTTGACACCTACTATTATTAATAACATTAATGTATATAATTCCATAAAAAAATTAATGAAAGTCTTCAGCAACAATGCTAATGCCTACCAACTTTATCGCCAATAACATCAGCACAAGTAATGTCCTAACATTGAGGCACATCATTGATTTAAATGATGATACATGTTGACTTCATTACTTATTGTTGTTTATAAAGCAATTGCATGCCTTCAATTTTAAATTATATTAGAGTTGATTTATTTATTTCTTGCCTTCTCTCCTCAAAGAAGAGTGGATAAATAAACTATACTTTTACCTCTTGAAGATAACTACAAAGCTTTAAGGTTCCTCAAATTTTCACATTTGAAATTCATTCTGTACAATTCACACAATTCTCCTGGCAAAATAATCAAAGAGACTTGATTAGAGCTCCAAACGAAGAAGCTCTAGTTATGGGATTGAAACAAGAAGAAGATGGAGAAGAGAGGGAATGATGTGGCTATGAAGTTGGAGGAGGAGAAACACAAGAGTTTCGGTCTCTGTGTAACCCACAATCTTATTGTGGGCTTCTCAGCTCATCATTGCTATATCGCAAGAGTTCAGTCACTAAGGCAGTGGTTTTGAGCGAAAAAGATTAGCGAGAGTGGGGAAGAACATCAGTAGAGGTTTTGGTGGCTACAAGAGGAGGCAAGGGAGAGGTGTGTGACCCTAAGCTTCAGCGTTGATCCTCTCTGAATAGCTGCAAGAGGCAGTGTAGTCAAACGAAGAAAAAATGACAAGTACAAATTGGGAAAGTGATAACTATAGTAGGAGTGAAGAAAATGAAAGTTTATTTGTGAGATCGTCATCTCTAAATCATGAAGAGAAGAAAATAAAGAAATTCCCCTCTGATAGTTTTAATAAGAAACTTAATTATAATCTCAAAAGGATAACACTAAAGACATAATTGTAGTTATATGGCTCTCCTTTGCTTTCAACCATTATTTCCATTAGGAGATAATTCTAATTACAACAAAAATGTTCATATTAATAACACCAAGATGGTTGCAATTATGCAACTCCTTCTATACACCCTTTCTTTAGGCATCTGGTTTTAAAGCATCCTCGAAAAAATAAATGTAGAATGTTGGATTCAAACCTACGCCAATATTGTACAATATAAGACACAGAATCACATGATCACACAAGTTATTATGATTTTAACTTAAAAATAAATAATATATAAAACAAAAACATATAAATAATATATATAATTTCTTTATTTCAAAATGTAAAAAGCAAGCTAACAAAGGGTTGTTCGTGTTCATCTTGTTTACTTTACGAACGAGCCGAAAACGAGCAACGAGACAAACATGTAACACTGCCAACCAAACATTTATCAACATTTAATTTATTTACTACCAATATTTTTAGCATCATTTATGATTAACCTAAACCCACCTCCTAATTACAAATTAAGAAGCCATTAAAGATAATCTTATTAACGGTTAAAATGCTTTAAGATGAATCCGGAAATTTCTCAGCCATTCCACCGCAATCTCGTGGAACCAACGCAGAAAGTCCGTCGAATCTTCACTGGTCGACTCTTCAGTTTATCGGATCCTCTATTCTTCTTATCGGGTCGAATTCAGCTTTATCCACCATAACATCCATATCCTATATATATATATATATATATATATATATATATAGGCTATAATTTTGAGCTCGTTGTTTATTTTTATTTATTTTTTGTACGATACATGCATGATATATATGAAACAAGTTTTTATAATATAATATTGGCTCAAAATATCTTATATATTCCAGAGAACTCGTTGCGCAATGGTCGAGAGCAGCTGCAGCTGCTGAAACTCTGTTGCACGTCTTCAAAGTTTGTTGCTTCGAGGCATTTAGGACATGTCACTCCGTAGAATGTTGCGCTTGTCCGCGATGTTAGCCACTACCCGGCCTACTGCTTCGTTTCTGCACAACGTTGGTCGTTACTCTGCATATCACTTTGTTACTTGGTCATTACTCTGCATAACACTTGTTACTCTGTAATGTTGGTTATTGTTCAAGAAGGTGCTTCGTTGCAGCAAAGAGGGGGCGGTTGACGGAAGCCGACGAGCAATGGTCCATGGTGGTCTAACGTGGCAGAAGCGAGAAGCGTTCGCTAATTCTTTGGAGGAGAATAGTGCGCTTCAGCTTCTTCTCTTCCCGAGCATCTTCCAAGCTCAGGTGTTCATCTGGTTCAAGGCATAAACTTCTTTCCATGAAGGTGATAAGACTTTATTTATAGAATACAAGAGAAGCCTCCCAAAAAATAATAAAAGAATAAGGAAAACTCCATCGAATGGCTCTGTGAGATTCATTTGATTGGACAATGTTATATGAATATTTAAGCTTTTCAGGGTCTATTTGGGGCAGCTGTAGCTTATTGAATAATATGCTGATAAGCTGATTAAAAATAATCTGCTGATAAGCTAGGTGCGGTGGCTATTTCAAATTTTTATATTTTTGGAAAAGCTATACCGCAGCCAGAAAGCTCCCACACAGACCTTGGAATGTGCGGTGTGAAAATATTGTTTTCAGCGTTTTGAAAATGCATAAGCTGCCAAAATGCAGTTTACTCAAACAGGACAGATGCGTTTTCAAAACGTCACTGCATCAAATAAGCTGCCGCAAATGAGCCTTAATGGAGTTAGAATTGAGTGATATTGGGATTGTTGGATTTGCCTTATTGAGGCGCTCGATTTGATTATAAACTCGTCAAATTTGGAATATGTCTAACTTTCCAATTGGGTGATAGAAGCTTTCAAAAATAGTTTAGTACATAGATCTAGACTTGATTTGACTCAGATTGAGCCAATTTTAGTATCATTGTGTTCTTCTCGTCGAGTTGATCAAATTGACTTTTAAGTTTGGTGAAATCAAAGCTTTGGATGATCTTTAATTGAAATTTATTTTTTCTTACTCAAAGAATTGCCTCAAAATTTGTGCCACACCTCGAGATTTCGTGCTGAATGATAAAAAATTGTTGATGGTGTGTCAATACTAACATCAAAGCAATCTTATAAATTCAAAGCCCATTTCACCCTAACTTTATGTCCCTATGGTGTATGCCTCAAATCATGTTAGATATGATGAACAACTCTGATCAATACATATGAGAAAATTTTGTGGTGTCTTAAACTTTACTCCCTTGCCTATGTGGCTCTAACATTTACAAAGGAACGATTCATCAACTTATAACACATCACCTTGAAATATGGAAACTTATGGCACATCACCTTGGATATCATGAGTATGGCTTACTATAATGGAAAGGAGGAACATATAATACATTGATCGTCATATTTTGGCACTCTCATTCTTAACAAACATATCATCACACGTAGATAAAAAGAAGGCTCGTCTCTTCAAGGCACGAGAAATTCTTTTTTTATTTGGTTTATCATTCTCTCCAAAAACAATATTCATTTCTTTATTGGAGTTATATGCTCTTTAGAGTCCTTCTCGACCATCAACCCACTTTTTATTGGAATTCTCTCTTAATCCAGTTATTACTATACTTCACATTCAAAATTTGAAGATTTTTATCGAATTCATATGTTCCTTGATCATTACTATTTTGTCGATAAATCTTTTTACCACCATTGTTGTAAAAGAATTTGCCTCTTTAGAAGCATCATTATCACCCACACATAATCCTTAACCCTTGACGATAGAATCTTCTCTCTTACACTGACATAAAATATCACTCATGATCATTTGTAGAGTAATAATTTGAACTGCAAGTGTTCTATTAATTCACTATTGAACCCAAATAGATATGTTCCTCTTCCATATAATTTATTGTCATGTTAGGCAAGAACCCAAAATTGTGGTTCATAATAATTACATTGAGTTGGCCTAATGATGGGGAATACCAATTGTATTTAAAGTTGATGTTTCATCTTGGGGTCCACAAGTAGGCATCAATGTCAATAATTGGGATATGTTATTAATCCTTTATTTAATAGATCTTTGATTAGAAAATCAAGTGGAATTTAAAGCCTCATATTAGTAATTATTTGCCTAATTAGTATTTCCAACTTTTCTCTCTCCCATCTCTCTACTAGGGCTGTCAGAAAAGCTCGTTGTTCGTGAACAGTTCGTGTTCGGTTCGTTAAGGAGTTCGTGTTCGATTCGTTCGATAAATAAACGAGGCAAACACAAACAATTTTTTTTCATTCGGTTAGTTAAACGAACCAAACACGAATAGTGATGCGTTCATTCGCGTTTGAATCGTTATTGTTTGAAATATAAAATAAATATATATATATATATATATATATAATTTATGATATTTAAAAAAATTAAATTTTATAAATTATAATATATTTTAAATTAATAATAATATATTAATATACTAAATAAGTAATATACTAATATAGATATTATATATTAATATAATATAAGTTATATAATTAATATAATATATTATTTATATATATTAATATTAGGGCAATCAAACTGGCTCGTCGTTCTCGAACAGCTTGTGTTCGGCTAATGTTCGACACTTTCGTTAAGAAACGAACACGAACGGTGACTTCACGAACAATTTCAAACACGAGTTTATTTCAAACAAATTAAATTTCAAACGAAGAGAACACGAACACAAGCTCTGTTCCTTCGTGTTAGATTCGTTTACACACCTACTCTCTACACACTTTTATTCTTAGCCCTATATTTTACTTAACTTAATTTTAACATATTGAGATCTCAAATAATTTTGAGACCAAACATAATAAATTAGGCCTAACTCCAATAACAATAATTTACTACTTACAAATACTAAAAAAAATGAAAATATAATTACAAATCTATCATTTTTGACAATTTTCACTAAAATTTATACACACATCACAAAAAATTACATAATAATAATAATAATAATAATAATAATAAATATCAATAATAATATTATTTCAATTAAAAAAAATCATAATTTTTACATGCACATGCATACATCCACAAAAGAACCATAAATATCTAATACATTTATTGTCTCATGCTTAATGGATACGGATATCCAAAACAAACCATACCGTACCCGAGAAGAGCTCCTTATCCAAGTCCGGCGATCCGGTCTACCACGGCTTCCAAAACCTCTGCAAGAATCCGTGTGCGCTCTTCCTCCAATCTTCACCCCCGCGCTATAAATCCGCTCACGGTAAACAGGAATTACGAGCAGAGATCAAGCGAAGCAGAACCAATTTGCAGCAAGAAGAAGAAGAAGAAGAAGTAGAAAAGTGAGATTAGGATCCATCTTCTCCATCCATGTTGCAGCTCTTCTTCGCCGTCGCGTTCTCAGCGGCTCCGCTAACGCTGTATGTGCCGCCGGTGAGAAGCCTCAACCTCTTCATCGAAACCATGGAGAACTTCGCCAGAGAGAGCTCCAGGTACACGAATCGAGCCATACCTCGCATCCAGCATGCATTTCGCCGTATCGTCTCCGCTATTCTCCGAGCCCTAAGGTAGGGAAGCCGGGGATTATTCTTGTTTGTATAGAAATAGCATCTTTGAGAGTCTCGGATTTGGGGCTTTAGATGACGGCTCTTTTTTCTCTTTTTTTTTATGCGGAATAATGCGGATCGATTCGATGTTTGTGATTTCTGGAATCGTTGATTTGGTAGTTTTAGATGTCGCTTTTGATTTTTAGGTTTAGGGTATGGATTTGGCTGTCATGTTTTTTCGTCCTAATTCTATCGATCGATCTCGTTCTCTGCTGCTGCAAGATCTATGGGTTTTTATGGATTTTGAGATGATCTTTGTTGAGATATGACGATTGCAGAGTGGATTGGATGCTAAATCAAGCTCATCTAATCTGCAAGAAATTCTTCATTTATTTTGATTTTTTTTGTGAAACTGATCGAATTTGATTGCAAAATAATACCAACAATCCGAGTACTTTAAACCTCAAATCATGACCTGCTCCTAGTTAAATCAGAGAATTTCAAATGCATCAAAAACGACCTGCCTGATCTTTTCAAACTTTCTCATCTACAACTCCAATCAACTTTTAGCCTTAATTTCCTTTTAGAAAGGGCAGATCTATGAAGAACAATAAGGTCATATCAAATTCCTTCAAATATTGTTGAATTTGATAATTAAATATTAGAAAAAAAAAATCAATGTGACATTAATAGCTTAATTAATGAGGGCGGTACATTGACGACGACGTAGATGGAGAACCATACAAATAAAACCAGTTCTGATAACACTGCAAATGTGAGTCGTAACATCATCGTTTGGATTTAACCTACATTTTTTTTATTCATTATTTTCTTTAATTTGGGACCAAGTGAAAATATCTATATCATTTAAAGTCGGAGCATTTAGCACATACATGATTCTTATTTATATAAACGGGTCGAGTCGAGTTCGGGCCACTTTCGATTTGATTTGAACTTGGGCGTGATTATTTTTATTGAGTTTGAGCTCGAACCCAAGCTGAAATCTGACAAGTTCAAGCAGATTCACGAGTTGACTTATTTTTTTATATGAGAGAAAAATAATATTAGTTTAAGATAGTGTTATAATAAGCTAACAAATAGAACGAGCATTTACCAAAAAAAAAAAAAAAAAAAATCGCTCAATATAAAATATTAAAAATTGTCTTTTTAACATTTTTAATCCTTTAAAGATAAAATCTTCGAATTTTATATATTATATTAATATATATTTTTTTTTAAACAAACCGGTTCATAAGCTAGTAAGTTGAGTCAGGACTAGTTTGAGCTTGGCTTGTTAGCTCATTGAGCTCAGTTCAAGAGCCACTGATCGAGCCAAGCTCGAGTCGGCTCATAAATTGGCTTGACTTATTTGTACACTTAATTTACATATCCCGCAAACTTAAATTTTTAGTATAACATCAAAAATAAAACTTTTAGTCATTTATCACTTTTTAAAAGTAAAATATACATTTTCATGTATGAGTTTAAAATACCAAAGTTTTGGTTTGAGATATGCAAATACATAAGGAATGTGTAAATCTTATGTGTTTATTATAACAAATTGAAAAATAGGTGCATGAAAGTGTTAGTAAAATAAGTCAATACTCCTTGACTCGAGTTTTAAGACATCATTTAACGACCTTGTCAAATAATTCGACTAGATATCGGTCAAGACAGTTATTTTTTTTTAAAATTGAGGGTCACAACTAACTTTATTCAGTAAAGAAAAGATTACATTAGTGTAAATAATAAGAATCTTAGTAAATTAGAATACTTCATTCAAAACTACAAGAAAGTTGGCTGCACCAAAATAGATAGGTAAGCCCCCAAAAAGGATTATCTGATATCATCAAACAACAACTCACTCAACCACAATTCATCTAAAGAGCAACCAATAAAATTTGGAAGTCAGTTGAGCAAAATGAGATGTAAGGAGGATATCATTGCTCCAAACCACCCCACAAAACTCCAAACTCAAATATGAGATAGAAGTAACCTTCGTCTTCAAAAATCAGCATCCTTTAAGAACCTTAGACGACGAGATTTTGAAAAAAATGAAATCCATCCAAAACAACCAGAACAATGACTGCAGTCAAACTGTAGCCAAGTGTAGGAAGTTAGTTGAGCATAACGAATCCGCTAAAGCATCGCCGAGATTAGTATCGATAAAAATCTCAGGCAACAATGTTATGAAAAGTAAGATTCTCTTAGAATTTGGGCTGAAAAGAATATGCATAAAACAAACAGAATGATACAATATTATGAAAGCTTCATCCCAAATCAGAAACCTTACAAGTCACAAGGCAACAATATTATGAAAACTCGATCCAAAATAACCAATCCACAACTAATCCCAATAACATGAACCCACAATTAAGATGTCGCTTGAGCAAAACCAATCCACAATAGAACAAAACACCCATGTTTTATAATTGAAATGTCTTTAGAAATTCCAAATCTCACTTATTTGCTCAAATCAACAACAAGAAAATTATCACAACCAAAATTGTAGTAATGCTAATTAGAGAATTTATCTAAACCTTTCCAAAGATAAGAGATAGAATCAAACTTGATTAGTATATTGTTAATAGATCTTAAACCAAAATTTGGGATTAAGTCAAGATTTGAAAAACACCAAGCATCATCTTGGATCACTTCTCCTATTCTGATGTAGGGAGAGTAATCAAACTATTGGAAAATCAATGTAGTTCGGTAAAATAATTAATTAATGTTGTCAATACTAATCTACTCTAAAGATGCATTGTCCCACATCGCTTATGGATAAATTTTAACAAAGTTGACCTAATCTATGGTGTTGATTTTAATCAAGATTGTTCTCTCTTAAATACTCTTTAAATAAGTCAAAAATTGTTTGGATATTGAAATATGAGTGGAATGACATGCCAGTTCCATGAAAAATTATTATGATTTGGCTGATCACACGTAATAATTTTCTGTACCACCACATCCAGATGACAATTCGGATGCAGACGCGCCGCCGTGGATCCCATGGCGGCCCATCCGGATCATCAACTGGAGGAGATGCAGTAGTTCATCATCTGGACCCCGCTCTTATTTTTAAATAGTTTTTTATAATGATACTTTGTTTATTTTAAATGTTGTTATTAGGCCCTATCATCATATAAATATTAGCTTAATAATTCATCATTTCCTCTTTAGACTCCCTATGCTATTTTTATGTTATTTTTGCTACTTTTGGATTTGTTTGGGACCAATTTTATTACTTATTTTTGTTTTTATTTTTTATATTTAAAAATATTTTTATTAAATATTTTTATTTATTTTATTTCTAAAAATAAATTAATATATTTTTTAAAACATTCAAAAACAACTTTGAAGTGTTTTGAGTCTTAAAAAATATATATATTTAATTTAATCAAATAGTCAAATATATTTTAGTTTAAAAATATAATAAAATAAAATAAGAAGATTTTCTACTATGTTTTATCACTTCACATCTTACACCTTTTTGTTGTGATTACAAGATTGATTTTTAATAATAAATTTATTAATAATTACACATGTACCCCCCAATTCTTTTGCATTTACATATCTAACCCCCAAACTTTGTTGATGCATGAAAAGGTCTGCTTCACATTTTAGATGTTAAAGTATTGGTATTTTGATGTAATATGACAGTGATATATATAAATAACGCAATGAGGTGTTAGATATGTAAATTCAATGGATTTGGGTGGTATCTATGTAAATTTCCCTAAATTTAATGGATAAAATTAAAAAAACGAGAGGTGATTAATGAAAGAATCATATTGATTTCTGATGGTTAAAATACTCCAATTTAAAGGGGCATTTACACGAATGCCACCCAATTCCTATGTATTTACATATCTAACACCTAAATTTTACTTTTTTACATTTATACCACCTAGATCTTTCGTATCACCGAAAAAATTACCCTATTTTTGCATTCAAAAAGATGAGATATACACCTCTTCACGGGTAGATAAGATGACATATATGTAAAAATAAAAATTTTGGTGTTAAATATATAAATACATAAGAATTGAAAGATATGTCCTTAAATATCTCTAATTTAACAATATGATATATATTTTTTTGTTTTATTAATTACTATATTTAACAAAATTGTGTTGCTTAAATTTAATATTAATTTGTAATAATAATAATATATATATACGAGCCCCAGACACCCTCCTGTACCTAACTATTCGATGACCGCACTCACTACTTAAACTGGACAAAGGGGGATTCGAACCGTGATCTGAGGGACTTAAGACCTTCAAAGAGCGGCCAGCTACCAAGCATGTCACGAGTGACAGCACGCACTACACTAACCCTCGACTGCTGGTTGGCGGGGTTCGACTCGTGTCCTCGTATGCGAGGGTTCGATCCCACGTGGCCCGAGATTCTCGAATATTAGGCACATGGCACCAGCACCCCATCATAGGTGCCCAAGATCAAAGAGGAATCGATATTTGGGACCCACCTGACTCGAACACCGATTCTTTAATATATATATATATATATATATATATATATATATATATATATGCAAAAGTGCAATCTTTAACTCTTAACAATATTCAATTTTTCCATAAAGACTATATAAAGGAGTCAAGAGATAACTATGTAATATCGACAAAAATGATAATTATGATGGTGATCACTGATAGAACCCCAAAAATTGACAGAAATGACCAGCGATACTAAGTCCTCAATAATACAATTAAAGCGACAAAAAAAAGTCCTATTATATAAAAAAAATTTACATATATATCACTTAATAATTATGTATTTGCATATCTGACACCCAAATTTACAATTTTTGAAAATACTCTATCGTACTTATGAATGAAAAGATATATTTTATTTTTTAAACATTAACACAGTAATATTATTTATGTGATATAAAAGATTCTAGTGATATAAATATAAAAAATAAAATTTGGGTGTTAGAAATGTAAAAATGCTCTTATTGTATAAATAAGGAAATGTAAATAGGTCAAGGCTGAAAAGGTCTACCATATAAATAAAAATTACAAAGTTGTACTTTTCCTATAATTAGGGAAGAAAAAAACAATAGAAAGTTTAGAATATGGGCCCGTCTTTGTGTGAATGCAATGGAGAACTAGAGGAACAATGTCAAAAAATAGTTGGATGATGATGGATAAAGATATGATTTGAGTTAAGACAATCGATCGATGGCAATCAGGTGATGAAGATTAGACAGCGTGAATCGGTTGAGTGATGGTGATCGAGAAAAAGTTGGTTGTGTTGAGAAATTTAGGGCAAAGAAACGCGACACAAATTCAGAAAAACACACAGAGATTTAACGAGTATCGGCAAAGATGCCTACGTCATCGAGAGCAGAGCGACGACTTTCCTTTCAATTCAGAAAAAGAGTACAAGATACAAGTCCTTAGCCCTAGTTTTACAAACAAGGTTTATTTATGTAATTACAAATTACCCCTGTACTGTCCCGCTGGGCGTTGCCCCCGCACCCCCAACCCACATAATAAATCTTCTCCGATTCGTTCGCTCTGCTCCAACATTTATTCCTTATTTGGTACATGAGCCCTACCTAACAGTTTGGATGATAGTAGTCGGTCATCAGCGGCGATCGTTAACGTCAAATGATGAATAAGGCTTTAAAATTTGTATTAGTGATGTGATGTTTTGAAGCATGATTCAAAGTGTTTAATTTGGATTCATTTGAACTCGAAGGAGACCACTTTTGATATTGTTTGATTCATTTTGTTAAACATTTAGTATGACTATAGTTAAAAATCAGATATCATATGGTTATGAAATATATTTAAAATGTTTTTATTTAAAAATTTCTACATGAGTTGAAGATGATAAAGTGAATTTTGTATAATGTGACAAACTCAACGACTCTTTTTTGTGAGATTTCATCCATAAATTTTTTTATCTTATTTTTAATAAATAATATATTTATGGTATATATTTATTTTCTTAAACCAATATAATGTTAGCATTATATGCTTGAGTATTTGGGTTCAAACATTATCATACTTCCACTTTGAATTATAAGAAATTTATCACTTATCATTGTTTGTATAGATAATGTAGTAAAAATATAGGAACTATTGTTATATGGTATATTGAAATCCACCCAATAAATGGCTACATCATGTAGTCATTCCCTTAAATTTCATTATGAATTTAATAATTGATGGTTTAATGCACCAATCTCTTAGATATACCTAATGGAGAAACTATTACATCAGGACTCTGCACGTATAGGCTACGTGCGGGTCGGAATCACGCCACGTGGCGCGTAAGCGAAAAAAAAAAAAATCCGGTAACGCGGGGAATATTCTCCCCGTATTATTAGCGTGTCGGGGTGTTATTGTGTCTTATTCGGCCGTTATTGTGTGTTGTTCGTGTGTTATTACGTTGCGAGAATATTTAGTTGTTATAATAGCACGGTAACACGTCGATAACAAATGAATAATACGCGATAACAGCGTGAATAGCAGGCCAACACGGGGGGAATATTCGCAGTATTCTTTTGACAATTTTTTTTTTTTTTTCGAGTCACGTAAAATTGGCGCGATTTCGTCAGACTCCGCACGTAATACGTGCGGAGTCCTGATATAATATTTCTTCCACCTAATGATGATACTTACATTTATAAAGAGAAATCTAATGCTCAAAGTTTTGACATTTACACTTAGAATAACTTGTGTAAAAATTTACGGATGAAAGGATATAATTTTAAAGATTTGAGTGGTATGCATGTAAATATGAATTTTTATGTGTTAGACATGTAAATAAACATTTTGTGATAACTACATGAAAAATGTGTTAGCGCTTATAGTCCTCCATGAAAATTATTTCAGCTCTAATTTAAAGAGTACGGAAACTATTTTAGTGCTTACATAAACTTTGACACTATTTTTGCATCTCTACATTGTGGATTTATTATTAATTTGAATAAACAAATAATAATTGCGGAGTTGGAAATAGAGATGTAAAAGGATATTTTACATGGTCTTTATTGGATATTTTGAATGGAATTCTGGCTACACATCTCGTTTAGGGCTTCATTACATAGATTTCGAGACAAAAACATTAGAATGGAATAGTAATGGGGTAGTGCCGGCAAGGCAAGAACTAAAAAGAACTCAGCATTTTGGTTCAAAAGATTTTTGAACATTGAGAGGAAGCCTGGAATGATCTTTGGCCCCAAAATTGAGTGATATTCAAATTTTCATAGATTATGTTAGAATTACTGTTAAATAATTGTTTTGTGTGTATAATTATAATTTATTGTTTCTTAATGAATTGTTTGTAATATCTTTGTGATAATAACTGTGTTAGAATTATTGTTTGTAATAATAATTAAGTTTCTTGTTGATTGTAAAGTAATATGAAGAAGAGAACCTTTTGTATGGAACATCAATGCAATAAAATATATTTGCACAATGCATGATATCAATTACTAAGTTGGAGTCTAGCTCGACTTAGAAATTTGAAGGATCTTACTTATTATTGGATATATCATTATCTTCTTCTTCTCTTACCTCTTTTCTACATATATCTTTTTCCGACAAGAGCTCATCATCATAAAATGAAGTATATAATAATGTAATCATTATCTTAATTAGCAATCAATAGTTTCAAAATCATATGCATGAATAATATAAGGAAGGATCTAATATTAGGTTGCATTCCAACTAGAAAAAAAGAACTTTATTTTGTTCGTTTCTATTTGTAGGAAGCAGCTGTTTGAGATAGACAATTTCCATTACCTCATAGGACAATTTTAGGGGTTACCCTTAATTAGTTTCTCTTAATTTAATAATTATAGCATGAAGGACAATTCATCAAAGCATTATAGATAATTTTCTTGAAATCATTGCAACATAACAAAAGTTCTTAATGATAAACCAATAATTGACAAAAGAAATTTGACATTAGAAATAATTAAGAGTAATTTAAAATATATAATGAAAGATTAAGCTTGTGATAGGTGCTCAAGAATATATCAAACCAACTGTTGTTAAAAAAAAATCATATTTTCTCAATCTTTTAGGTGAATTTAGTTGGTTAAGCTAAAACTAAGAAAGAATTAAGAAGAAATGCCCAAATATTATATTGGAAAATGTAGTTATTAAAGCATATCAACTTACTAAGAAGAGGGAACGATGATATTATCTATAATTAAAAGTATTACAATTTCATTATTCATTTTAAGGATTTACCATTCTAACAACATAGGCGAGGTTAGATAATTTCACCTAAATAATAATAATAATAAATCATTTTTGGCTGATTTGAAGTGTTATGACAAATTCCTCAAAATAGATCACACACACATTGGTAACTCGAACAATCAATTTGTTGAGAGAATAAAATTTGCTTGAAAAATTTAAACTTTTTTTAAAGTTTAACATGATAGGAATTAAATGTTAGTAATTCTGTAATACTTGTATGTGTGACAGGTTTCATATATGTAAGATTTATGCATTAAGTGAGAAGCATAAGCTTTTAATAGAAAAAGATAGGAAGAAAGAAGAAGTATCACTTATAAAGAGAGTTTGTGTGAGTTTGAGACTTTATTTTATAAAAGTTATGATTTTGATATTATAAAAATTTAATTTTGTGAGATAGATTTCTAACACATTTTAGATTAACTCATAATCTTCCGAGGAGTAAATAAGGATGAACGGGAATAAGAATTCTTAAAGAATATAAATTCCAAGTTAAATTTAAGACTACATCTTTTACTACAAAAATAAAAGACGTGTGACCAAATTTTGGGGGATTTGAATTTGTCGGTCGTCGAATGAGAATCTCGTCGGTTGCCTTGAAAAAGTAATTAAATTTAAAAAATTATATAATTTTTTATTTGAAAAGTAGTATTATTTTAATTTTTTGAAAAATGATGTAGATAGATCTCATATATTTTAAATGAGTTTTAAGTAATCGAAGACGCATCCACAGCAAGTAATACAACATCTAGAGATATACGCTCTTCACTTTGACGGTGAAGGCAATTATATAAACTAAATAATTTATGACATACGTTTGGTTTAATGAGCACATTTTAACATATATTATGAGTTCATACACGAAATATTGAATATTATATAGATTTTTATCATGGGTTCTTTGGTTTTCGCGCCGTGGCCTCTATAGTTAATTCACATCTTAAGTATTGAAATCTCTTAAAAAAATCTCGATAATAATCGAAAGATTTAAATGTTGAAAATTTAAAGTTTAGTTTTTAAAGTTGGACACGCAAAATTCGAAGTGGAATGGTAAGTTGGAGCGAGTTATTTTAGGAGTTCGAAGGAGCGAGAAATGAGATCTCACGAGAGTTTGAGGCGAACGCCGGTAGCCCACAATATCTCTTGTTGGCTTTATAATTTTGGAATGATATTCATTCAATTTTTAGTTAAATTTTAGCACGATTATTATTATTTAGGTCGCATTTACGTAATAGCAGATCGTACGGAAATGGCACTTGGAAGATAAAATGATTTACGTCGTATTGAATGAAGACCTTGAGATCCTAAAAAAGTTATGACTTATGTTAACTGACATAATTGTGCAAAAAAGTTAAAGATAATGCGAGGATTTATGTCGCAGCAGGCGGACGACACACTCAAAATCATGGATTGTGTTATTTATCTTAAAAGTTTATTTGAAGTAAATCTGATTTGATGTAGAATGTTGACCACTTTTCAAATTTGGCCTCAGTATATTTGCCAGTTGCTCACGAGTTCGCGTGAAATAACGAATCCGAGTTTATGTGCTATGTTTACACATGTAATTATTTATTGAGCCAATTTATCTTATTATTATTAAAGTTAAAGGATGTGTTTGTTCATGTGTTATAACGATCATATCTGGCAACTAGACTACATTCTCTATCTGAGGTACGACGAATATGTAAAAAAAAATGCATAAATAAAAGGAAAAGAAAGCACACTAAAAAGTACGATAAAGGGAATAAAACACAAAATTATGTTCTAGGCCTGCAACTGCTATTGTAAACGGTTCATAAATAACCATAATATGGTAACGTGCAGGAAATTTGAGCAAATGCAAGAAATTTAAGTAAATCGTAAGAAAATTTGGCATGAGAAAAACTTAAGTAAATCGTAATAAAACACAAATCGAGTAAAACAAAACTCGTTGTCACATATAGAGAACGGCGTGGTTAAATGTAAGAATTTGGTAAAGATGGGGACTCGAGAGATGGGTTGTAAATTTTGTAATCCCGATGCTTGGATAAGAGGCGCCAACTAAACAATCTAAGGAAGACAATTACTAACCTCGATCGAAGTGATTAATAAGTGCATTTTATAGAATTTCATCGAAAAAGTCCTTTAATTTTTTCATGCATGTTGAACTTACTTAGCGATCGAAAATAGTATTATCGCGGGAAAATATATTTAGGTATGTTGTGTGTGCATATATATATATATATGTTAATGTTTTGGCAAAATTGGATAATCCGCGGTGTCATGCGATCGGAGGGCCAGAGGCACCGACGACGAGAAAAATAAGGGTGCGAATTCTTACCGAAGTTGGGGAATAATATCCATCATATGCTCTCCTCGAAGGTCGTTAAGGTAGGAGATAACGACGTATAATATCCGCTTTAGCTCACCGGCATTATCGTCATCGCCCTCTCATTAGACTCGTACTTACTGGCAAATGATCATATGTGGTATTATGAGAATTTCTCCATTTGCCCACGAGGTTTAGACTCTTTATGCGACTCATGCCTTGAGCATCGGATTACTGCTGTGGGATAAGTAGTGACGATGTTTTCATTAATGATTTAAGAATCTCGAATCATATCTTGGTAGATCGCAGGTTTTGAGAATGATTTTCTTGACAAATTATAATAGGTTTCAATATCTTAAAAATATCGAAATTAACGAAGACGTTCGGAGGATATTTTAATTAACTTTGAAATTTTTTACGGGATCATTTCGAGTTCACTTGACCTTATTATATTATTGGGCGATCGGCCTTGATCAAATTAAAGTTTCATTGAAAGTTTTGTATTGTGCTTAGTTCTCATGTTTTTAATTAGCTTGATGTGTAGGGCAAGTAGTCACTTCTTTTGTTATGGTTGAGCTTCATATGGGTGGTCTCCCTTAAAGAAGTGGGATTTAATCACTTAAGGAGAAATTTTATCCTTTCTTCTCAATTGAACTTAATCTTGTAGTGTTTTAGAAATGCTTATGATAAATTATGTTCTTTGTTTTCGATCCCTTTAAATGATTTTAGATCAAACTAGCTCATTGCTTTTTCTTAGATCTTTTAAGGATAAATTTGCAATTTTGAAAATGTTTCATGAAATGTGTTTGATTCTTATTAAAAGATTGAATTATGCTTAACCATTTGGTTTGGTGTTGAATCAAGTAAGATTATTGAGTTCTAACCGTCTTTACTTATAATTTGATCATCAGGCATAATTTTCTTCCAATCGATAATTTTCATAATTACAATTATTCCCTTTGGTAGAAAAATAATGTGAATTAGTTTCTAGCATTTTAACCTTGTGATTCAATCATCTCGAGAGGATTATCACAAATATCACCCATTACCACATAGTTTGTATCCTAAATTTTTAATTAGAGTATAAAATTCCAAAATTACGATATTACTTTAGGGTTCCCCCTTTGCAAGTACTCTTTTCGGCTTCAGGCCATGAAACTAACACCAAGCCCATTATAATGGGTTAATCGAAATAACGAGGAAGAATTTAAATTTTTCTAATATTTATTTATTTTTATAATTATTTGGTCGTAATTATGAATTTTGATATTATTAATTAATTTAATTAATCAAAATATTTTTACATTCATATGAAAATTTTGGTGTGTTTAAGAGGCTACTTGGAAAAATTTTCATGAATTTTTTAGTTATATTTTAATTTCTATAACTTTAAATTTATTTTAATGAATAAATATTTAGAAATATATTTTTATTTTGGAATTTAATTTTTATATTTTTATTAGTCCCTGAACTTGAACTCGAAAAAGTTTAACTTTATATTTTTGTTATTTTTATTTTATTTTTATTTTATTTTTTTATAATTATTTTTAATCAAAAAATATATAAAAATACATTTAACTAATTAAAATATTTTTAGAACTTTATAAATTTGTAAAAGTATTTTTAAGTTGTTTTCTTTATTAAAAAGAGTAATTTGATATTTTGGAAATATTTTTATTATTTTTGTAATTTTATTTATTTTTAATTATTTTTTTAATGAAGATAATAGTTTAAAAATGAACTTTTTATTTTAACTTTAATTTTTTTTTCTTTGTGCCTCTAATGTAAAAAAACACCCCCAGTTGATTTTATTTTTTACGATTTTATTTTATTTTTATAATTATTTTAAGAAAAATATTTCTATTTTCTTAAAAATAAATTTTTATATTTTAAAATAAACTTTCTAACTTTGAAGTTTTTATGGAAGCATCCTAAAGTTATTTTCTTTAATCAGAGGTATTTTCGTAATTTTTTGAATTATACTTACAAATTTCAAAATTTTAAAATTTTGAAATAGAAAAATATTTAATAATACCTTTTTTATTTTAAGTTCCAATTTTTATTTTTCCTAAGGTCCTCGACCATAGTGAACTCACGAGTTGATTTTATTTCTTGATTTTTATTTCATTTATAATTTTTCAATTAAAATAAAGTTAAAATCTTTAGAAAATTAGAACGTCTTTGAGGTGTTTTATCTTAAAAAAATCGAGAGAACATGTGGAGTCATTAGGCATAAACCCTCGAAATTTCATGTAATTATGATAATTATTTAATTAATTATAATTAAATTAGTCTCTGGGGTTTTTAATTAATTTAAAATAAAATACAAAATAAATATTTTAAATTTGGACCATTAAATTCTCTTTTTCACTCGGCACGGAGATATTTTTATTTTTATTTTAGAATTTTTCTACACCAAGATATGAATTTTTAAATTTAAATGGCATTTTCTATATATAATTCTTTCAGAAAACCTATTTTCATACTTTTCGCGTTGGTCACCACCTCGACCTCGGCGTCTCCCCGAAACTCTACGTAGCTCGTTTTGATTGCGTGCCCCTTTCCATGTCGGCGGCGGCTCGGCACGGTTTTTATTGCGCTTCTCGTCAGGCCCGATACGTTTCGTTCGTTCGATACACACGTGATTAACGGACGACACATCTGTTCATTGTCCTTGATCATTTGGAACCGTAAACGGGTCCAGTTCTAACCTTAGATCTCGCTCGATACTCGACTAACTTAAGTGCGGTTTTTCATACACCTTCATCTAAGTGAAACAAACACGTCCATATGGCTATATATGCTTAAAATATAAATTTCTTTCACAAAGATCAAGCGAGGAAAAATGAAATTTCGAGTGCAATACCTTTGCTCGAGTGAGGCATCGATTGGGTTTGTTAAACTTTGTCTTGTATCAGAGCCTCATCCGAGTGCCGGTTGTGCATGATCGGACACAAGGTATGTTCTATACCAAAGGGTGGCTCGAGTGTGGTCTTATCTTATGTTAGAGGAGCTCGAAAGGGCTTTGATTGAAAAAGTGATTTTGAGATGTGTGTATGTTGGCACAAATATATACGGCTTTTTGTATATCGTTTTCTTCATTTTTGATGATATTACACTTTAAAGGAAGGAATTTTGTATGTTTTTAATTTTAGGTACGATAAATGGTGATTGGAGCGGAAGCAAAAAAGGTGCGATTTGGAGCAAAAACGAGCAAAAAATGAAAGTGCACGACACACTGATACATCTTTTGATGCTTAATCTCTTTTGCACTTCTTGCGTATTTTTGAATGAGATTACAATTTAAAGAAATGTTATTTTTATGCTTATTTTGTAGGGCTATATGTTACGAACGCAACGCAACTAAAATGGGGCGAAACGGAGCTAAAACGGACGAACGGAGCGAAATGGTGGAGAGTTGCGCGAGTCGTCTCGTAAGCCGACGCCTCGATCTCATAGACGGAGCGAAATGGTATCCTCATTGTATGATTCGGTAACCGGCGTAGGATTAGTCGATGTTAACATGCGGTAGAAAGGGTAAAGAATAGGATTCTTTCTGTTGGCACATCTGATATTAAATTCGTAAATTCACATGCGTTATGCATTTGTTCATGTGATAGTAGTTTTTAATATCTCGAAATTATAGAACTGACTCGTCAAAAAGGTTATCTTTAGAATTATTCTTTGCATTTAGTTATAGTTACTGTACATTTAACTCTTTGCGTTTAGGGTAGTTCTTTAGATAAAACACGATTTTAATCGACATTCCGTAAGGACTATTAGTAGTAGGCCCAGAATTTGATTAAAGATCTCTTGCCCTTCACTCGTGGGATCGATGTTTGGGGTTTTTAAAAGCTGCATGTTAACTGAACGATACGTATCTTTGTGTAGTATCCATAGTATGTAAGTATTTTCGAATTTTTATATCATTTAAGATTTTGCGCGGCTATGGCCATTATTTATAAATTGGGTCGAGATTTTTGTGTGTCTTTTAAGTTAATTTGCGTAATTGCGAGTCGGGTTAAGTTTTTAGTCTTAGTTCTTAGGGAAGCTTCGGTAAGAACTTTAGGAAAGTGATTGAATTAATTGAAGCTTAGGCTTGGCAAGTAGTGTCGTAAGCTAATTTTTTGTGTGGAAAGTGTTTTTATATGAAAAAGGTGTTGTTAAAAAAGAAAAAAAAATTGTTTATATGAAAAATAAGGTGTTCGTGAAAATGTTTTGTTGTGTTGAATATATTTTATTTATTATTTGTTTAATAGTTAATGTATTGTTTGTTGTGTTACGTATGTGAAACGAAAGTCTGGGGGCTTGTCTTGTATGATCCGAAGTTGAAAAAAGGAAAAAATAAAAATACGGAAAGAAGCTGAAAAGCTAGAAATAGAAATGGAAAACTTTCATGATAATAACTTGAATAATCATCATACTTCATCGAGGATTACTGAAATCCTACCGATAGATGAAATTGCTTATATTATACAAAATCTGTCGTAGGCGATTCATTTGAAATAAATCCTGAGATTATCAAGCAGTGCGAAACGATCGGTTTGGGGGGAACTCCCTTTGGAGGATCACATTTACATATCAAATTTTAGAACTTTGTGCGCATATTTCGTTATAATGGCGTGGCTCGGACGATGTTGTTAGGCGAAACTTTTAAACTGCAACTAAGGGATAAGACTAAAATGTGGTTATATTCGTGCTTTTGTACATTAAAAATTGGGAGGAGTTAACTCGAAATTCTTAGGTTAAGTATTTTCCACCTTCGGAGACTACTAAACTTAGAAATGATATTATCTCGTTTTGTCGATATGAAGGGGAATCGATATACGAAGCACGGGAAAAATTTAAGTAACTCTTTAAGAAAGTGTCAGCAATGATACGGAATTGGTTAATCGGTCGAACTTTTTATAATGGGTTAGTAGGATCTGATGCATAATTGTTGATGCGCTGCTGGTGGATCGTTAATGTCGAAATCGTTTGATGAAGTGCATGAGTTAATTGAAAAATGGGCTACAAATGAATTTCGAAGTATTGCCTGAGGGTAAATCATAATTATGTGGCAGGTGTTCGTGATATGGATGCGATTGTGATTCTTGTATCTCGGGTTGTGATATCGAAAGTTGGACCCGATTTGGAATGAGCCAGAGCCTCGATTTACTCCTGTCAGTGAGGAAAGTTCATTAGGGCCTATGGTTGATTCTAAATTATCATATGAGACTTTAAATATCATAAAAAACCCGTACTCCCAACTTTTACGGCCAGTTTAAGAATGCATCGTAAATTTAATGGAATGTCACCTTGATGGTGGAAACACAAATAGGAAAATAATCATACGAATCATAATGGAAGTTGGAATAATCGGGGAACACAAACATAGACAGCAGCATCATTTTGGATTCTAATATTGATAAAAAATTTGAGGATAATAAAATATGCATGGAAGAAGTGGTATTGCGAATGGGAAACCGAGTTGCGAAGTCAATCTTTGTATTAGAAACGTAGAGAATCGGTGGAGACCAGGTATTAATTTACTTAGCAATAGACAGCAGAAGGAACACTTCCTAGCAACATTGAGACAAACTTCAAAGAGAACGATAATGAGCAATTATTCCTTGTTACGGGACGAACTATGATAGATGTCTGAAAAGGAGAGTTAGTAACGAAGATTAATAATGAGATAGTCACTTTTGATGTGTTAAAGACTATGAAATATCAGTGAGAGAAAAGATGATGATTGTTTGGATGGATGAAATTGATTATCTAAGTAAAGGCTGACTCGAGAAAGTTTTGAGAGTAAGTTAAAAGATGAGATTGAAATAGATTTTCATGATGATTTGAAAACATTACTTAAAGAAGGCGTATGTATGTTCGGGAGAGGTGTGAAATGATGGACGCTACCAAAAATAGTAAACTTTAATTCCATGTTTGTTGAAAAATCATGAACTTAAGATGGATGTACCCACGAAATACAATTTTAAACTTCCTTTGAGAAATTCATCTACCTGATCAATCTTTATATCTTTAGATACGACTCGATCACAAGAAAAACCTGAATTAAATGATGAACAAGATAAAATTATTGAACTAAGATTTGGAAGAGAATTCAAGAATAAATTTCAAAAGAACTTTGAGTTAAGAAAAAATGATAAGGATGTTGGAAGACCATTAGAAGAAATTCCTAGGAAATTAGAAAAACCTATTTCCTTAACTAGAACGGACCCTCATCATTTAATAATTATAAAGTGGAAGAATTGGAAGATAATTTGAAACGAGAAGAGTAACATAGAAGAATTTGATCACGAATCGATTATCCCCAAAGAGAATCGATCCAAAATTTGGGAGATCTTGAATTATCTTATAGAATCATTTCTTAAAAATTTTAAGGATGATATTAATATACGAGTCGAGAAAATCAATAAGTATTGGATCTAGAAAAGGAAATGTGAGAGACAATGATATAAATCAATGCGAAAAAGAAGAGCGAATGAAAAATTACAATTTGAGTATTTTATAGGAATTCCTGGATCTGAAAAAGATTGGGCGATTGATCGAGGATTACTTAATTGGAATTTTGATCCAGGAGGAATCATTTGTCGGGCTTATGACGTTAAACTAAGCGCTTTATAGAAGGCAACCCATAGTTATTGTTGACCTCATTTTTGATGAGGTCTTCTCTTCTTCTCTTTAGTACTTAGGATACGGCACTTGAAGCACCAAACACAGCCCATCACTGAAAGGCCCAGAAATGGAACCCACCATAGAAATTCAAACCACTTCTTAACTCCGCAAAACTCATGAAACTTGATTATAGACCTAATCACTAGAGGATAGAAATCAAATGTGGAAGTTTAAGGATGAGTTCACATAGGACTCTTTGGCCTTGGGAGCGCCTGCAGTGGCCGTGCAGTGAAGGCAAAACACGCACCCTGCGCGCATGCAGCTATGACTTCCTTTTAACCGCAAAACCACCTGTCTAGCTGTATAATGGCTAATGAAGGTGATTCACATGGATGGTATAACACAAACATGGCCCAAGAGGTTAAAGACGGCATGGTGAATGCCTCGAATGAGCCCACCGTAGCTCATGTGGGCTTGATATGCTTCATGGCTCAACAAAAATGATTTCATTCCACTTACATTTACCTAATCTTCAATTTTCAAATTCTCAATTTTTGACCCCGGGACCCCAATACCCTCCAAATACCCAAAATGCCTCTTGGCAAAAAAATCCAAAAATTTAGAAAATTCCCAGAAAATTCCAAAAATCCCAAATATTCTAATTTCATTTGTCCAACTACATCATAGACCAATTTTGTCAATTTACCCCACTTTTTGTCAAAATCTCCAATTTGACTAATTTAACCCAGAAATTGAACCCGATGTCAAACCAAACCTACCCAATTGACCCAAATTACGGGTCAATTCAATTCTAAACTTCAATTCAACATCCCCAACACCAATCTAGACCAAATCCAAGCCCAATTTGATTGACATTTAGATAATTTCACTTTTGACCTTAAAGCCCGATTTGGACTATGACAAAGGCCATCGGAAACTCACCCCGATTCAACTCGATTAACCCCAAATATTTTCTAAACCTTCCCTAGCATCCCCACAAACAAAACACTAACATATTTTCCAAAATTTGAGCCAATCCTACCTCAATTGACCCCAAGCTAAAAGACCCAATTTTGACTACTTGAAACCCAACAATTAAGCCCAGGCAATCAAACCAACCAAAACTCAAAACCTCTTTGAAACACTCCCATAAACATTTCGTGACAATTTTATCAATTTCAACCTATATGAAACATTGGCCCAAAGTTATTTAATTTGACTACATTGCTTCATTGCAAAGAAACCCAAAATCCATTATTCAAACCCAAATCCTCCAAACTCATTTCAAATTACTCATGACATATCCCTAAACCAAACCCAATAATTATTTGGCCCAAACTTCTACAAAATTCCCATCCATGAATTTATTCTGAAAGCACAAAAGGCCATCCCTTAGCCTTCCTAAAAGCTATCCAAAAATAATTTCAAGGCCCAAACGCATGACGATCTCATCATCATCCATTTGATAAAACCATCTCTGGATTTATAAATCCATGATAAAATAAATCCAAATCAAGCCATATACCAATTCCCATCAAAATGCAAAGTGCCAAAACCATATTCAGCAGAAAATTGACTTAACTTTTCAGCCCAAAGATGAGCCATGAAACTAGCCATGAGCCACATGGAAGCCATGGGAGCCACTTTCCACCTCACCAAGCCATTAATGGCAAGAGGAGGAACCACTTCCTAATCCTTCATTAAGCCTTTTAACATACTCGTATCGCACCTAAACCATGCTTAGCCACCTCGCGCTTGGATGGAGACCACACCATTTCTCTTGGTTGACCCAAGTGATCCTTTTGATAACCGAGGCCTTGGTGAGTGAACTAGCCCAAAATCATGGGTTGACTCATTTGAACCCAAAAATGAACGCTCCTCAATTCCGTTTCAAATGACCTCTTCCACATGTCCATGACGATTGATTGCACTAAACCCGGCCACGACCCACTAAACAAGATGGTGACCGGTGCACGGCCGGCCGGCCACAGGCCAGCGGAAAACACCATGGCCGAGACAGGAGGAACGAAAATTCAATTCTCCTTCTTGGCTTGCCTGTGCCGTCGTACCATGGTTATTTCTTCCCTTGACTGGCTTGGTGATCCAAACCTTAAACCCACAGAGCCACCACCCTCTCTATTTAAACACCACCTCCTCTCGTAGCGAAGTCTTTGAAACAAACCTTAAGGAAACTCGCAAGAATTGTTCCGGACTATACACATAGAACTTGATCCTGCAAAATCCCTGTGTTTCCTCTTTTGTGAGCTCGATTTCGGAAGTTGAAATCAAGCCCGAAACGGGACACTTCTCCACAGTGGGCCAATCCCCCAGGTGATTGGTCCTACACACGCACAAGACCAAGAGAAGGAGTTCCCCGGTAAGCCCCTCTCGACCCACCGTCTGTTCCGGACTCGAAAGGTTGAAATCGAACGGTGAAATCGCCACGGACAATTCACGGGCCGGGAGACTTCATACGGAGCTTGCTTGGACCCAGTCGAAGGTGACACAACCCTCGGATCGAAGCCACACTTCTGCGAGCAAAGGTATCGTCCTCACTCTTCTTCCCGAGCTTCGAACATTCTTCGTTTTTATTGAGTTAATTTCATGCTGCACATCGCCCAAGTATGGATGTGTTCGTCTTCTCGAGACGAATCCATAGAGCATGGAAACGTTTAATTTGATCAAGTATCGAGTGAGATCTTAAGCCTAAAGAGGGATGGTTCTCGAGCTGGGCTTGGGGACGATGAACGGATGCCGTTCATTCGATATACGCGCGGACGAGGGACGGCTCGAGATGGCGTGGGACGAGGAGATGATACGTATTGAACCGCGAGTAGCGTGGCGGCGGGTCGGAAGGCGGCGCCGGGCTCGAGGAGACGACGCATGTGCGTTCGGAGGCTGGGGTTGAGGCGCGCCGCGTCACTTAAGTAGAAAAATAGGATTTTTCTTATTTGTTATTCACCGAACTTGGAAAATTCATAACTTTGTGTAGGGAAAATCCTAAAAAATAAAATAAAAATACCCTCTTGCTCGGTGAACGAGAGGAGAATAATGTGGAAAAAGAAATCATGTAATTTCATAGTATTTTATTTTTAATTATTTATTTACTCTCTGCACTATTTCAATTCTCCATGCATGTATACAATTCACCATGACATGAAGATAACATTGGGCTTTTTAGTATAAATTTGGGAACGTTCACCAATTTTCCAAGTCGAGCCATCCACATAAAGAGTTATTGATTTTGATTAAGAGTCAACTGATACGAGTATTTTAATTCTAATAATTAGCATGTTGTGAAATAAATTAGGAAAATTTGGTGATGTTTCTTATGACGAGAGGACCATTTTAGGGAAAATGATTTTTGAGTTAACTCACTTGTATACAATTGGCTTAAACACCCAACATTGAGCTTTAATTAATTAGAGCTAATCATACATCAAATTGACTTGAAATCAATTCTCCACTGACCTTTAGGATCAGGGAACCCACCATCAAAGTTTGAAGTCAATTGGACTTGGTTAGCCTGTCAATTAGGTTGATTAAGCCATTTAGCCAAAATCGAGCTTAAAAAATTCATAACTTTCAAAATACTTTTCAAAAATTCACCAATTGGTTTTGGAGCCTCTCTGATATCAGGGGAATTTAAGAAAATTAAAATTCCAATTTTCTAAAAAAGTTGATTTTTTGTATTATTTTAATATTTTTTTAATAATTAAAAAATAATAAAAATCACAAAAATAATAAAATTCACCAAAATGTCACATTTTGAATTTTAATCACTTAGGAACAAACCCCATATTTTTCTTAAGTCTCTATGATGAGATATCAAATTTTAAAGCCCTAAGATAATTTTAAAATTAAAAAAATGTATTTTCTAGCATTTCCACTAAAATAATTCTAATAAATCAAGAAAAATTGAAAATTGTAAAAATTGGTTCTCTAGTTTCATGATATTAAGAGATTTTTGAAAAATATAAAAATTCATTTTTCAACCTTTATTTTATTTTTAAATTAATTAATACTCCAAAACTCAAAATAATTATAATAAAGAATATAATTTAAAAAATCACCAAAATTGGTCGAAGTGGTCGTCTAGTCATTAGGAATGTCTCATAATTTTCTTAAGGACAGAAACTTTCCCTTGAGGTCATATTATTAAATTTCCCTTGAAAATCCATTATTTTCCATCAAAAATAATTATATAAATAAATTAAATACAAAAAAATCACATTTTCTCCTCTAATGTCTTAATTGACATGTAAGTGAATCCACATAAAAATTTCAAATTCATTTAAGCTCGATTTAGTGAGTTATGAAATTATTAAGGCTTGAAGGGCAAAATGGTAATTAAAATTTTAACCCTTAATTAAAACTTTAGGCTTAATAAAATGAAAGAGTAAATATTTGATCCTAATCTGATTTGGATGATTGAAATTTAAATAATTAAAGGGTAGAAACCCATCAATCATTTTTTTTTAAGAATACGCTTGCCCAGCTCGTTTGATTAATGAAATTTGGAAGAATAATAAAGTTGGAATTATTAAAATAGGGATGTTATTAGAAAGAGATTTGTTCTTTAATTTAAGAATCCCTAAATTAATCACCTCAATAATATTTAATTCTAATTAAAATGATAATCAAATTTAAGATTTAAAATGCTAAAAGACTTGTCATTGAATTAAAATTAAATTATTTAAATTAAATCCTTTTAAAATTTCGAATTAAAATTAATACTTTAACAATTAAAACTAAATCATCTTTAAAACATAAAAAATAAATATTAAATTAAAATTAAAAATAAAATTAAATTAAAACTTAAATTAAATTAAAATCTAAAAATAAAATTAAATTAAAAATTTAATTAAATTAAAGATTTAAATTAAATTAAATTAAATTAAATTGAAAATTAAATTAAATTAAATTAAATTAAATTAAATTAAACCACATTAAATTAAATTAAACTAAATTAAATTAAAGCATGTTAAACTAAATTAAATTAAATAAAAAAATAAAATCGAAGTTAAAATAAAATTAAAAATTAAATAAAATAAAATAAAATTAAATTAAAATTAAAATAATAAAATTAAATTAAATTAAAATTAAATTAAATTAAATTGAATTAAAAATAACATCACCTAAGACATAAAGAATTCAAAATAAATCTAAAACAACTTGAACAACATTACGAGCTTAAGCCGATAATTGAAATTAAATTAAATCGCCATCAACCGAACGTCGATTTGCCGCAAAAGCTGCGTATGCATGCTCCATAGCAGTATTCGTGAAGTGTTAACTTCACTTATAGGATATTCAAATGTCTGATTCCATGAGCCTTATGGAGAACCAAACTTAAACTCCTCGATGATTAATTCACTTGTATAATTAAATTCTCTTGGACTTAAAGCAATCACAGAGGTATTGAAAGATGTTTGGGAACTCGTCTTCGCCTTCCTCGATATGATAGGATATTTATGAAACAATTCGGAGCAATTATTTAACAATCTGAAGAAAATCGTCCTCGAGCCAAACACGAAACCTAGATGTCATAGGAGATGACTAGGCATAGGATTAGGACTTTGGTAAGAAAACCTATAACCCCTTCCGCCCAACTGCTGAGAGCTTTCAACTTTTAAATCTTTAAATATTAGATTGTGTTTAAGTGCGGCTTGGGATGACGGAAGACCCTCGAAGTGCGCTTTTATTTTAATGCAATTTACTTTATTGCAATTTACTTAATCGCATTGCACTTTATTTTTCTTGCATGATAAGCAAACATTTGCATGAAAACCACACCTTTAGGATAGTCACTGCTTGAAACCAAAACTAAATTAAAAGTCATTACAAGATAAAATTCACCGCCTGATATTTCAAAATATAAAACAACTCGAAATTTAATCACGAAACGAACGACAAAACTACGAAATTCTGTTAAATTAAACGTCTTGTTGGATGATCGGGAATACCTCGGATGATGTAGCTTTACGTGTTCTTCGCAGGATTTCAGCGATGCAAATGAAAGTGTGGAACTCGTTTGGTTGAGTTTAGCAAATTCTACGGACCCCAAGTGAATCGAATAAAAATAACGATGCGGAAGGATGGAGCTAGTGGGATCTTAGCCGTGTTATAATCGGCTTTAAGATTTTTTTTAATTAAAACATAAAAAACACTTGGACTTTAAGATTTCTAAAACAAAACACTTTTCTCATCTCTTGATTTTCACCTTACATAACTAAACCTGCGCAATAATGAGGAGCTCGGAGCATAATGGGCGGCACGGTAAGCTCGTCGGTAATGAAAACACGAATACACTTCGGCAAAACTTTCTTAAAATTAAATAACTAAACCATAGGACTTCGAGTAGTTTGCTTAGTAACGACATAAATCTGACCTTTTTGTTAGGCATTTGTATTGCAAATTAAGCCATAGCGATCTTAGGATTCGAGGTAGTCGTCGATACGTATAAACCCTCGCATCTTCGAAATTTATTTGTGTGATCGCATCATACGAATATAAGTACGAGTAATTAAAATTGGTAAAATCGAAAACATTAAATAAACATTAGGGGCTTTCTTTAAATTCGAACGAAAACGATAGGATAGTCGGGAAATTGCGAAGTTCGCCGAATGCGGCGATTTCTCCTGCCTTTCTTCGCCGAATTAAAAATAAAATGTTTAAATTTGATCGAATTTCATATTGAAATTCAAAATTCAATCCCTTGAAAACTTAAACTTTGAACTTCTTGAGAGCGAGAACTACGTTATTATCGAGGTTTTCTTAGGTGATTCCCGTCGGCTTAAGATGTAATTGTATAGGGCTTGCCGCTATAGAAATTTTAAGAACCCGATAATATAAACCTGCTTAATTAAATTTATATTAAGCGAAACTGTAGGCTTATAAAATTGGTTCGCGGACGACGGATATCGCAGAATCTTCTGGTTATTTCGCAGAGACACCATCATCGAAGCGAGTGTAGTAATACACTCTTCGGGATAGATACACGGTTTGTGGTGCGGAGCAAGACATATAAACTGTTCGGGATGTGAGATCGGTTTGATTTCATATCTTAAAATCTTAATTTAAAAATTATTTTAATCCAATCTTACTTTTAATTATTTATTTAAATTAAATTAAAAATTCGCGAGCAATTTGCATGGCGACCCCCTTTTCAAAATAAAACACATAACTTTAAATATGCGACAATTTGCAGCGACTCATTTGAGGAAAATTCCTCTCTCCATTTTTAATCGGATAGTTTTGCTTTCTAAAATCGGTAGTGTATCCATGTCACAGTGGATCAAACTACCTTCTTTAGTTGGAATCTTTTATGTTCATTCTACCTTGAGCGAGTATAGCCGATATTATGCCAGTTTAGGAGCATTTGTTTAGACACCCTGACGAGAGAGGTTAAGAGATCCTTTTGCCTCTTTCGAGGTCGGGTGGACCCCGATAGGTGTTAGTTTAGGAGCGGTCCTTCGAGTCGAAGTCTTGCATAAGACTTTCTTTTCCTTCCGATTACGAGATCGGATTCACTTACTGTCCTGCACGCTTTGAACGTTAGTTTCCCGGTAAACAAACCCTCTAATGAATGAATCTTTTTTTAACGAATAACTCCTTTTTTATAAATACATGAACAAAATGTGTTCGGACTCTTTCGATTCCTTTCTTTTCGTCCGATGAGAAGAAGCATAACTTAAGTTGTGATCGAATCTACCTTGCGAAATGGAAGCCACGAAAGTGATTTTCTCCTTCATGATGGTGGACTTCGGCTAATTTTACAAGGATGAAATTTAGACAATGGGATCATCCGGTTGGACGAGGATTCGAGAACACGAATGTCGAGATCCCCGCTGACGGTACCCTTTTCGCGACGAATGATATGCGGCGAAAGACCTTTGATCGAGTTGACCTTAAGTCGGCTGAGAGTTCCTCCTATGAAGAGGTTCGAGTTTGAGAGGAATACTGCGGCTCCATGGGAGGACGGGTTATCTGCGCATTTGGTCTAGTCGTCTCTTGCGCCCTGCCGGCTTCGCGGCGAAGGGGAAGGAAGTTCGAACTTGTAACGAGCATGTTACGGGATGGAGGCACGATTCCGTGCAGACGCCTGTTTGAAATTGGGTCGAAGCTCGAGGTTACCCTAACACGGACTCGAGAGAGAAACGGTAGGAAGATTGAGAAGACGGAAGGCTATTTGGTAAGCTTTCTTAGAAGAAATCTGATGCACCCTTGCGAGTACATACCATTGCCGAGTATACACATTTTGGAAGGAAGTAGATTATCCTTTACGCCATGGTGATGAAGAAAATGTCAGTAGGATTGCTTCTACGATACCTCGACCGCATCTTATAAGCGACGATAGAAAAGAAAAATTTAGGATTACACCATTTTTCTAGACTACGGGGCTGTGATAGAAGTTGTAAAGAAGAGAAGTGTGCGTATCAGAGATTTTGAGAAAAATGAAGTGGTCTTAGACGAATCTCGTCTTGGGCGCGAGTAGAACAGATTATCGCCGCGAAGAAAAGGCGATTAAGAAAGATGAAGGCTAGTCGCTGATTTTTTGTCTCGGGTTTACGGATCGGGGAGGATACGCGCCCAGGCGTTCGTGACAGAGACCGTCGGTCTGGTAGCCTGTGTAGAAGGGTAGTATAGCGTCCCACTCTGGGACAATTAAGATTAAAACAACGGCACGAAAAGGAAAGTCTCGCCGGGAGACTCGAGTCGAAGAGAGCGCCGGCTATGATGAAGGACTCCCGAGAACGACGGCCATCGCATGATAAACTGCCAGCAGCACGAAAAAGACCATTGGAAGACGCTATGGAAAAGCTAAGAGCGACATTCGACGATTAGCAAGAAAGAGAAGAAAAAATTCGGAGATAAAGTTATTCGTCGGAGTTTATGGATGACGAATATGCGAGAAATTAACGTGGTTGAAACACGAGCGTCGTCGAGCAGCAGTGCTCACGACGGTGTGGAAAAGAGATGAACCGGAAGTATTAAGAGCACAAATTCGAAAAAAAGGAGAAGCGATACAATCTCTCGATTGGCAAAAAGGATGGAAGAGATGGGCGTTCCTAGCCGCTCTTGATCGAGGCTCGACCCCGAAGAGAAACGCCTCCGAGAAGTTATTCGTATTACGAAGGAGGAAAAGAGATTAAATCGTTAGCTAGAGACGTCACGACGAAGAAGATTCTACCGAATATGATTCGAAGGAATGCTCAAGAGCATGGTGGAACGGCAGTGCGAGAAGCCTTGACACGATCGAAAGAGCGGGACATCCATTTGGACGGGTAGACCTTGCCTAGAAGAATTCGACGGCGTCGATATCAAGAGGATTTGTACCACTTTGTGTTCAAGACCTTTGATGGAAGCGGAAACCCTCGGCGGCATGTTGCACATTTTCGTGCCGGTTGTTGCAATGCGGCGGAAGTGATGCTTAACTCTTCGAGCAATTTGTCGAGCGGCTTTGTAAGGGATCGCCTTTGATTGGTATGCGGAATTACGCGGTTCGGTGAAGACATTTTCGATTAGAGAACCTCTTCATCGAGCGATTTGCGGAGCTCGGCACCACATCCTTTATAGGTGATTTAGTGGTAAACGAGCGAACGAAACTTTGGTGGACTACATGCCCGATGGAAGTCTAAGTATGAAGTGTGAGCCGCGACACAGAACGAATGCGATCGACATTTGCTAAGAGCATTCATGGCCGCGATAGCACTTCTCCTCGGGATTTACTATTAAGACTTTTGAAGTCTTGAGAAAAGGAACATAACGATCCGAAGGAATACATGAAGGAACCCCGGAAAGGAGGTTCGTCGATGTTATCTCGACGGATCTCATTGTTAGATGAATCATGCGACGATGGATGAATTTCTACTTGGGCGAAGTCTTCGAATAAGATTTTAGATCGCATCAGGCACTTCGGTGCGAGCCTCGATTCGAGTTCGAAACTGCTCCGGTGACCTTATCTTGCGATAGAAGAGCTGCCTCGACGAAGCGATTGAAGAAAAGAAGAAAATTGATGAAGAAAGAGAGAAAATAGAGGCTCTTAAGGCTGGTAGAAACTGCTTATCCTAGGATAGTTGTTTCCGGTCGGGGGAGAAATCCTCGAACCTCGACTCATATGATTATTTGCTCGCTCCTGTGGGATCTTATAATGATAGAGGTTATGGCGTTGGCTACGTTTTGACGCTCTAACGACTACGTAACTAGCGGCAATAGAGCGCAATGCGGAGCGTCAATTCGATACAAGTAACAATTCTCGAATCATGCACGATCTCGACGATCGCGATGACGAAGAACACATCACGAGGAAGTGAGGAGTTCGACGAACGCGAATGCGTTGCGAGTTTTCGAGGAGCTCCGATCCTGATAGAGTTAGAACGCCGGACTCGAAGGCTAATCCGGAAGAACTTGTCGTTTCAATTCGAAGGAGACATCGGCGAAACTCGATACTAGATTCGAAGAAATCACGAGAGTCGAAGCTTAAAGAAGTGGAAGAATTCTACCTCCGAGAATGGGTCCCGAAGGACGAAGGAAAGCGGAGTGGTTGTTCGGGAAGAACCAACCGGCGGAAAATACCCGTTCGGGAAGAAAACGAGACACATGAAAATAAAGTGGACTACAACGTGCTAGCTAGCATCTTAGGAAACTACCGGCCAATTGAGCATACGACGCTCTCATCTTATCGAAGGAGATGAGAGAAGCCTCGATCGAGCTTACTTGATCCGGAAATTTGTAGCTCAAATGACGGAGATTCCTTAGATGAGGTTTTGCTCGTTAAAACAACAGTGTTACCTTGAGACGATATTTTACTACTTAGGACAATGAGACCCTGACCGTCGTTGTACATTTCGATTCTGATTGGGAAGTTTACACTCTCGGAGTATTGGTGGATCCGGGAGCATCGATCAATATAATGAATCTTCGAACGCTAGCATACTTGAAATTGATGCTCGCGAGCTCGAAGCGGACGAAATGTTATTAAGAGGATTCGACGAGAAAGGAGAAAGAGCCCTCGGATCAATAACCTTTTAATGAAGACCGGTGACTTGAAAACCGACACGGAAATTTCACATAATTGATTCGAAACATCATTCCAATGCTCTCTTTGGGCGCGACCATGGATACATGAAAACGGGGATGGTATCATCATCTCTGCATCGGTGCATGAATACTACGATGGAGGAACGAGTGCATGGTGACTTACGGCCATTCTCATGATACATGAAATTGGAATGCATGAAGATGCGGCTTATTACGCACAAGAAAACAATCTTGAAATGCGTAACGAATGAAACGAAGGAAGTTCGGGATGACGAAGAACACGAGTTACAGTCAGCAGTCACTCGTCACTCCTTTACGGCGAGATGGTGAAAGGTTTCTCCACGGCTCGCATCAGAGGTCGGCGGGGGCCGAGGTCGTGGCGAACGCTAGGGCCGGTTGGACGGAGAGCCGACCATCAATGTTGATTGGGAAGACGAGTTGAAGAAGATAAAGAAATCAAGCGAAGCGACGTGATAAGTCGGAAGAAGCCGCAATTCGGGATCTCTCGAAGATGAAAGGAACGAAGAATATAAATCGATGTACGAGAAGATTAACCTATGTACATACTATGACCCTGACCCCGATCCATTCTAATAAGATCGAGGGTATGGTGGTGAGGTACGTAGCGGCGATCTGGCTTAGTGAATTCTACGTGGTACTCCTTTACTCAGCGAAAATAATGTACGATTTAGAAGATCTTCTTCGTAAATTAATGGAATTGCCTTTTGAGTAGTACTCTCCTGTGTTCAAAATTTAATTCAGCGTGGATTCTTAACTCGACGATGAATGAGTCGATCGCAACATTTTGAAAAATTATGGAATAACTCCGTGCGTCGAAACTACGATTCGAGGCATAGTCTCGGATTCGGCACGATGAGATCGATTGAAAGCCCAAATGCGGGTACAGCAGTTGTCACTTGCGAGTCGTAAGCTTGCGTAGGCTACGGAGAGAACTTGAAGATTCTGAGTGGAAACGTCCTTTGAGTCGAAGAAGAGATCGAATCTCTGATAGATGAGTTAACGGAAGTTAACTTGGAAATGTAGCGAAGAGCTGAGCCTGCCTTTGTTGGCTTCTTTACTCGATAAAGAAGACTGCGAAGAAATAATCAAGTTATTAATGTAATTTAAGAAATACATTTTGCTTGGAGCTACGATGAGATGCCGGGATTGGCTCGAGGAGGTCGCGGTCCATAGGCTAGGAGTGGATCTCGCCTACTCGGTCGGACGAGTTCGGAAGAATGCGTCTACAGAAATCGAACGACGAGTCATAGCTGAAGTTAAAAAGCTAATAGACGCTAAATTTGTACGTGAAGAACAATGCTGAGCTTGAGTTGTGATGTGGTACCGGTCGAGGAAGAAGAATGATCGGATCGAAATTTGTGTGGATTTCGAATTTAAGCAAAGGCATGTCAAAAGATGAATTCCCTCTGCGATCCCGGAAATTAATGATCGACATTGCTTCAACGCATGAAATATTCTCATTCATGGATGGATCTTAGGGATACAACCCGAGATAAAAATGGCTCCATAAGATGAAAAACTTACAACATTCGAACGCTAGATCGGAGTATGTCTTTACACGGTAATGCGCAAATTCGGAGCGAAGAACGCGGGGAGCGACCTACCGGGCGATGACGAAAATTTTTGATGATCTCATCCACCAATCCCCGAGTCGAATCTTGCGTGGATGATGTGGTCGTCAGCGAGAAATGAAATACTTGTATGATTTGAGAATTATTTTCGAACGATTAAGACAATTTAACCTTAAGATGAATCCCTTAAAATGCGCCTTCGGCGTCGCACTCCGGAAGTTCTTAGGATTCGTTGGCAGGCATCGTGGAATTGAAATACGACACAGGAAAAGATTAAAAACATCTTAATGCCACCTCCCGAACCTTAAAACAACTACGATCTTTTCGAAGTGGCATATCTTCGACGCTTTATCTCGAAACTGTCGGTGGGTGTCGGCCTTTCTCGACGTAGTTAAAAAGGACGCCAAATTTATTTGGGAAGAGAAATGCGAGAGGGCCTTCGAGGGACATTAAACGATATTTAATGACACCTCATAATCTTAAGCGACCCCCGTCTCGGAGTAGACGGGACGATGCTATACGCGGCTTTAGACGACTCTCTCGAGCCGCATTGCTTTGAGTCGATGATGAGGTAAAGAAAATTCTCTTTACTACTAAGCGTCGTTTGCCAGAAGCGGAAATAAAGTATCCTCCAATTGAAAAGCCTTTATTTTGGCCGATCTTCGCGCGCCAGCTCGAGCCTTGCATGCTTTCTCGTAAAAGATCGACGATCTCGAGGAATTTAATCATTACGATACTTGATGACCGAATCCAACGCTTTCGCGGAGCTTGCGAGACAGTCGATGATATTATTACGAATTCGATACTTTCTTTCGTGCTACTCAAATCTTGAAATGAGACAATCACTGTGAACGCCATGACACACCCTTCTTGGCGAGAATCTCCTCTCGTGAGCTTGCCGGATGAACGAATAATGAGCTGAAGACCACGATGATCGACGTTGGGAATTATATTTCGACGGAGCGTCTTCGGCACACAAAGACGAAGAATCGCAAGTGATAGTGCCGTGGCGAATCGGACAAATCTTTATAACACGGAGCGGGGGGATGTTAAGATACTCCTGCCACTTAACGGAGGCGGGTGTACGAACAACGAGCGAGAATACGAAGAAGCTCTCGTAACGGGGCCGGGAACAACTATTCGAATGGGGATAACAAACATCGGCGCTCTGGGGATTCGCCGGTTAATCATTCGCGGATCTTAGGACGTGCAATTTTAGCGGGCTCGACGTGCGGGTATGCGCATGGAGTTGTTGGAACGATTCCGAATGTGACGATCTACAAAATTCCCCGGAAAACGCTTTAGCAGATGCGTTAGCCCACCTCGCAAAATAATTTTCACCGCATAAAGATGAATCGATGGAAGTGTTGGTCGCTTGGACGTCGAGTCTATCACGGCTGCGACATAGACACGATACACGAATGTCGGCATATTTCGGGTTATGTGTTTTATTTTGAAAAGGGGTCGCCTACGAAATTGTCGGCGGAATTTTAATTTGAATTTATATATATATATATATATATATATATATATATATATATATATATATATATATATATATATATATATATGATTTGAAAGTAGTGTTTTGATTTTTTTAAAATAATTTTAAAAATTTTAAGATATGAAATGTGTCTCCCATCCAGAATAGTTTATATAAGCGAGCACCACACCACGAACCGCGTATACATTACCGAAGAATAGGCACGCTGTTTGATGGTGAGAATTCGATTAAATAAACAAAAGGGTTTATGACATCCGTTTGGTATGTAGTATTTTATTTGTAGACAAATTCCCACGCTTAATATGAAAGTATTAAACGGGGTTTATATTACGATTCTTAAAATTCCCTATAAGGGTAAGCCCACATAGTTAATTGCATCTTAAGTGACGGAAATCACTGAAAACTCTCGATAATAATCGATAGTGTTGCTCTCGAAATTTCAAAGTTTGGATTTTTTTCAAGGGATTGAATTTTGGAATTTGATAGGGAATGGATCGAATTTGGAATATTTTATTTTTGGGAATTCAAAGGAAGAAAGGTAGGAGAAATCGCGAGATTCGAGAAAGCGAACTTCGGTAATTTCCGTATCCACATTGTTTAGCTTGAATTTAGGAAAGTCTAATGTTTATTTAATGTTTTGATCTGTAGATTTAATTAATTGGGACTTATATTCGTATGATGCGATCATACAAATAGCACTTGAAGATGTGAGGGTTTATGTCGTATCGGACGACTACCTCGGAATCCCAAGACACAGGTAGGGCTTAATTGCGATGCGAAATGCACAACGAAGAGTTGAGGATTTATGTTGCACTAGGCGAACTACCTCGAAATCACATGGGCTTGGTTATTTTATTCTAAAAAGTTTTCTTGAAGTAGACTCGGAGTTTTGCGGTGACGATGGCCCGTCTTATGACTGTGCTCGAGCTTCTTGTTGTTGCGAGAGGTTTAGTTATAGAAGGTGAAAATCGAAGAGATGAGAAAAAAGTGTTTTAGAAATCTTAAAGTCGAGTGTTTTTTATGTTTTAATTAAAAAGCAATCTTAAAGTTGATTATATAGCAGCCTTGGGTTAAGATCCGGTTAAATCCTTAGGCATCGTTATTTTTTATCCGATTCACTTGGTCAGGATAGATTGCTAAGCTTCAATAAATGAGTTCACGCTTTCATTTCAGACGTGGAAATCCGTTAGCAACACGTAGGTTACATCATCGAGTATTCTAGATCATCCAGCAAGACGTTTTTAATTTAGTTGTAGTTGGCAGTTTTGTTGTTGTTTGTGATTAAATTTTGAGTTGTTTTATATTTTGAAATGTTGTGGCGGTGAATTTTATCTTTGTAATGACTTTTAATTTAGTTTTGGTTTCGATTTTGGGATATCCTAAAGGTGTGGGTTTTCATGCAACGAGTTGTTTATCGTAGAAAAGTAAGTGCGATGCGATTAAGTAAATTACTTGATAAAATAAAAAGCGTGCACAGAGGATGTTCCGAGTCATCCCAATCTGCACTTAAACACGATTTAGAATATTTAAGCATTTTAAGCAAAGTTCTAGGTAAAGGCCCAAGGAAGGGTTATGGTTTTATTTTTAAGGTCTGCTCACATATTTGAGTAAATCTCTTATGACGTCACAGGTTCTTGTGTTTTGGTTTGAGGACGATTTTCTTCATCGAAGAACGATTAAGTTCGGTATTCTTTATAAATATCTTTTTATCATGTTGAGGAAGTCTTAAGACGAGTCTTAAACATCTTTTAATCATACAGGATTGTTTAAGTCCCGAATTTAATTATACAAAGTGAATTAATGTTCAGGAGTTTAAGTTTTGTTATCTTGCTCGGTGAACTAGGACATTTGAATATCACATAAGTGAAATGTGACTTGTATCTGTTTAGGAGTTGTAATGACGAAACTTTTGAGAGCGAATTGATGTTGATGATTTATGATTTAATTTAATTTGATTAAAAGGTTTAAAGTTTGGAATAGTGTTCGAGTTGTTTTAGATTGTTTGTTATATTTAATTCAATTTAATTTTAATTTAATTTGAAAGTTTAATTTAATTTGGTTCAGTTTTTAATTTTAATTTAATTTAATTTATTTTATTTAATTTTTAATTTTATTTTTAACTTGATTTTATTTTTTTATTTAATTTAGATTAATTTAATATGTTTTAATTTAATTTAATTTAACTTAATTTAATGTGATTTAATTTAATTTAATTTAATTTAATTTAATTTAAATTTTAATTTAATTTAACTTAATTTAATCTTTAATTTAATTAAATTTTAATTGTTTATTTTAGATTTTAATTTAATTTAAATTTTAATTTAATTTATTTTTAATTTTAATTTAATATTTTATTTTTTTATGTTTTAAAGATGATTTAGTTTTAATTTAAAGTATTAATTTTAATTGAAATTTTAAGAGGATTTAATTTAAATAATTTAACTTTAATTTAAATTTTAATGATTAAGTCTTTCAGCATTTTACATCTTGAATTTAGTTATCATTTTAATTAGGAATTAAATATTATTGAAATTGATTAATTTAGGGATTCTTAAATTAAAGAGCAAATCTCCTCCTAATAATATCCATATTTTAATAATTCGATTTCCAATATTTCAATTTAAATTTAATTAAATGATTAAAGGTTTATTCTTAAAAAAAATGATTGATGGGTTTCTACCCTTTAATTATTTAAATTTCAATCATCAATCAGATTAGGATCAAATATTTTACTATTTCATTTTATTAAGCCTAAAATTTTAATTAGGGTTAAAATTTTAATTACCATTGCTCTTGAAGCTTAATAATTTCATAACTCACTAAATTAAGCTTAAATGAATTTGAAATTTTTATGTGCGACGCTCCTTGTATGTCAATTAAGACATTAGAGGAGAAAATGTGATTTTTACGTATTTAATTTATTTATATAATTATTTTTGATGGAAAATAGGGATTTTAAGGAAAATTTAATAATATGACCAAGGGAAAGTTCCTGTCCTTAAGAAAATTATGAAACATTTCTAATGACCAGAGGACCACTTGGACCAATTTTGGTGATTTTTTGAATTATATTCTTTTTATTATAATTATTTTGAATTTTGGAGTATTAATTAATTTAAAAATAAAATAAAGGTTTAAAAATAAATTTTATATTTTTAAAAATCTCTCTGATATCAAGGAAACCAAGAACTAATTTTTACGATTTCTGATTTTTCTTTGATTTATTAGAATTATTTTAGTGGAAATGCTAGAAAATACATTTTTTTTTTAATTTTAAAATTATCTTAGGGCTTTAAAATTTGATATCTCATCATAGAGACTTAAGAAAAATATGGGGTTTGTTCTAAGTCATTAAAATTCAAAATGTGACATTTTGGTGAATTTTATTATTTTTGTGATTTTTATTATTTTTTAATTATTAAAAATATTAAAATAATACAAAAAATCAACTTTTAGAAAATTGCAATTTTAATTTTTATTAAATTCACTGATATTCGAGAGGCTCGAAAACGATTTGGTGAATTTTTGAAAAGTATTTTGAAAGTTATGAATTTTTTAAGTTTGATTTTGGGTAATGGCTTAATCAACCCATTTGATAGGGCTAACCAAGTCCAATTGACTTCAAACATATAGTGGGTTCTCACATTCCCCAAGATCGGTGGAGAATTGATTTCGAAGTCAATTTGATGTATGATTAGCTCTAATTAATTAAAGCTCCATTTTGGATGTTTAAGCGATTAGGGCTATTACGGGTGAGTTAACTCGAAACCATTTTCCCTTTAGGGGTCCTCTGGTCATAAGAACATCACCAAATTTCTAAATTTATTTCACAACATGCCAATTATTGGAGTTAAAATACTCGAATAGTGACCTAGAATTGAAAATCGATAATAAGGATGATATACGACTTTGAAAAATTTAGGGAATGTTCCAAATTCGAAACGAAAACCTATGGTCTCATGTCGTGGTGAATTATACCATGCATGGAGAATTGAAATAGTGCGAAATAAATAAATAATTAAAAATAAAATACTGATGAAATTACGTGATTTCTTTCACATTATTCTCCTGCGTTCCTTTGACGAAAATTATTTTATTTTTATTTTAGGATTTTCCTGCAAAAAGTTATGAGATTTTTCGAGTTATTGATTAAATAGATAAGAGGAATCCTGTTTTTCCTGCTTAGTGATGGCGGCGAGCGCCGACTTGACCTCGGCGACTCACGAACGCACACGCGTCGTCTCTTTGGTCGGCGCCGCCTTTCGGACTCGGCGCCGCGCGGCTCACGTATCATCTCCTCGTCAGGAGCAGCCGTCCGGCGGGTCCCGGCTCACCGCGCGTGCGTGAGCTGGATGGGTGACGTCGAATTCATCGTTCACCGGCCTCTGGCCGAGACGGTCCCTCTTGCCGGGCCCAAAGGATCTCACTCGATCTGTTAAGAATAAACGTTCTTATGCTCCACATGGATTTGTCTCGGGCGGCATATACGGTTTATGTGGCATGGTAACCGATAAAGTGTAGAGTGTTCCGGCTCGGGAGAAGGGGGAGGACCATACCACAACCCGGCCGTGGCTTCGATCCCCAGGGCCTGTCGCCTTCGATTGAATTCGAGGAAACGAAATCGGATGAGTCTGCGACGGTGTGTCGGTATGATTTTGATGGCCGAACTCAACCTTTAGTGCAGGGCAGTGGAACAGTACTTGGAGAGGAGGGGGCTCCGCGGGAATCCTTCTCTTTGATTAACAGTGCGGTGGCCAGAACTGCCAATCGAGTTTGAAGTTGGCTCAGCAATGGAGAAAGTGATGCGGGCACAGGCTTAGGCCCGACTGCCGAAATTGGCGACGAAGAAGAAATGGCCGGCGGGAGCCGTGGCGGGAATCAATTCTCCATGTGTGGGGAGTAGTCTGGAACAATTTGCTTGAAGTTTGCCAAGGACTGTTTCGGCACCTTCGCATGGCCGAGAGGGGGTGATGTTTAAATAGAGGAGGAGAATGGAGAAACCTCCGCGTAGGCGGGATCACACCTTCTGGTGAAGAAGAAGAGCGTGCGTCCGTTGGGTTGAGACAAGTCGTGAGGAGAGTGGCTGGCTCCCTCCCAGATCTCGGCCATGGTTTCCGACGTCCCGACGGCGGCGGCAGCAATGAGGTCACCACCAACCGAGTGGGTCGGGGCTCCAATGTTTGTGAAGTCAGTGTGGTACCATGTGTAAAGGGTTTGAACTCCGAGTGGAATGGGGTAAAGGGTGTATTTTGGCTCGGAATTGGTCAAATGCATGGATTGGGCTAGGTGCACCTCCATGGCTAGTTTGGGCGAAAATTGGTTTTAGGTGACTTGATTAATTAAGGAAAGGTCACCATCAATGCAAATTAAGTTTAAGAAAGGTTTAGTGGAGTCGTGGAAGTGGTAATCCCTCTTAAGAGGATCATTAAAGGGTCCCCTCCTCTTGCCATTTTGGGTATGGTGAGGCTTCCAGGCTTTCATGGCTCACATGTGGCTCATTTCATGGCTTCATGACTCATCTTTGGCTTGGGAAAAGTTAAGTCGACTTCATGAAAAAGGGTTTTGTGAATTTTGGCATTTTGATGGGAATTGTTATGAGGCTTGATTAAGATTGTTTAATTGATAAATTAGGACTTTAGGAATGATTTTAAATTGAATGTGTGATGAGGGAGAATGTCATGTGGGCTTTAGATTGATTTGGGCTTTTAAAATTTGGTAAAGGAGTGGGCTTTTAGGAAGGTTTAAGGGAGTGGGCTTTTTGGATTTTAGGAATAAATTCATGGATGGGAATTTTGTAGAATTTTGGGCCAAATAATTGTTGGGTTTGGTTTAGGGATATGTCATGAGTGATTTGAAATGAGTTTGGAGTGATTTGGGTTTGAATCAGGGTTGAATTTGAGCCTCTTTGGTAAATAGACTGATGTAGGTCAATTGGGCTAACTTGGGCCAATGTTGGGCTGAGGTTGAAATTGATGTAAAATTAATGTTGAGAAATGTTTATGGGAGTGTTTCAAAGAGGTTTTGACTTTGGTTAGGTTTTAATTTTTGGGGTTTGGGCTTATTTGGGTTAGGTTTGGGTTTAGGTGAAATTAGGTCTTTGCTTTGGAGTTGAATTTAAATGGGATTTGGCTCTAGAATTTTGGGCAAATCATGTTAGTGTTTTGTTTGTGGGGATGTTAGGGAAGGTTTAGAAAAATTTGGGGTTAATTGGAGTTGAATTTGGGTGAGTTTGAGCTAAGTTTGGGTCATGGGTCCAATTGGGCTTTAAGGTCAAAAGTGAAATTGGATTCAAATGTCAATCAAATTGGGCTTGAATTTAGTCTAGATTGGTGTTGGGGATGTTGAATTGAAAGTTTAGAATTGAATTAGTTCAGAATTTAGATCCAATTGGGTAGGTTTGGTTTGACATTGGGTTCACTTTGGGTTAAAATAGATTGAGTGGGGGATTTTAACAAAAGTGGGGTAAATTGACAAAATTGGCCCATGGTGTAGTTGGACAAAATGAAATTAGGAATATTTGGGATTTTCGGAAATTTTTTAGGAATTTTCTGAATTTTTGAATTTTTTGGCTAAGAGGGGCATTTTGGGTATTTGGAGGGTATTGGGGTCCCGGGGGTCAAAATTGAGAATTTGGAAAATTGAAGATTGGGTAAATTTAAGTGGAATGAAATCATTTTTGTTGAGCCATGAAGCCATATCAAGCATACATGAGCACGAAGGCTCGTTGCGCTTTGATGTTTATGTTGATGCAGCTTGCTCTTAGCCCGAGGGCTTGGGGGTTAGGACCGTGCATGTGAATCACCTTCATGAGTTAGGAGGTCAAGTTGGGTATAGGTGTGGTTTAGGAGGTGTGTGAAAGTGTAGTGTATAGGTGTAGTGTGTGTAAGTCGGCCTTCAGGGCAGAACCGCGGGCGATCCCCAGACGAAAAGTCCCCATAGGAACTCATCCTTTAAACTTCCACATTTGATTTCAACCCTCTAGGTGATTAGGAGGTCTACAATCAAGTTTGTGGAGTTTGTAGGGGGATGAAAGCGGTTTGAATTTCTAAGTGGTGGGTCCATTCTAGTCCTCACAGGATAGTCGAAGGGAAAACTGAAATTTTAGATCTGAAATCTTCAAGAGAAGAAGAGAAGACCTCATCGAAAATGGGGTCGGCAAATGGACCCCCAATAGGTGTGGTGAGCTGACGAGCACACGCGCGCTGTGGCGTTGACGAAAATCAATGAAAACCGACGTAAATGTCCAGTGACGAACTTAGGACGAAGTATAAGAATTTCGGGCGGGGGAGTGTCGAGTATATCTACGGGAGCTGGAGATTCACGAACTCTCGCTGGGGAAAGGAAAAGGAGGTGAATCCCAAATCACATGATGCGGGGAATTTCGATTTTGATTTCACTTTGTTTCAGTTTAAGCTTTGATGTGTAAGTTCAGATTTTAGTTTGAGTTTCAATTTAGATTGAAGTTTTGTTAACATTAATTTGAAGGGATTTGAACTTGAAATGAAAATTGGAATTTTGTGGTTTTAGATGTAACATCTTCAACCTCGAAAGTTTGAATTGATTAGTTGAACCATTACGATGAGGAAAGAACTCGGAAACGATACGGTGTTGGATGTAAAATCCTTAACCTCGACGGCTGATTTGGTGTGCTTCATTACGATAGGGAGAGAACTTTAAAGCGATACGGTATTGGATGTAAATCCTTAACCTCGAAAAGTTTGATTTTGATGTATTTCATTGCGATAGGGAAATAATCCTAAAACGATACCGGTATCGAATGTAAAATCCTCGACAAGGAGCTGACTTTGATGTATTTCCATTGCGATAGGAAAGAACTGAAAACGATGCGGTATCGGATGTAAAATCTTGACCTTTAAAGTTTGATTTGATGTATTTGTTCACCGATAGGAAAGAGCACCCAGCGATGCGGTCTCGGATGTAAAATCGCCGACCGAAAGTTTATTTTGATGTATTTCGTGCGATAGGGAAAGAACCTAAAACGATGCGGTCTCGGATGTAAAATCCTCGACGAAAAATTTATTTTTGATGTATTTCATTGCGATAGGGGAAGAACAAAACGATGCGATCTCGAATGTAAAATCCTCGGCCACGAATTTGATTTTGATGTATTTCATTGCGATAGGAAAGAACTGCTTGATGCGATCTCGAATGTAAAATCCTCGACCCCCCGAAAAGTTTGATTTTAATGTATTTCATTCTTTATGGGAAAGAACCTAAAGCAATGCGGTCTCGGATGTAAAATCCTCAGCCTGAGAATTTGATTTTGATGTATTTCATTGCGATAGGAAAGAGCACCAAGCAATGTAGTCTCGGATGTAAAATCCTCGACCCCCCGAAGAATTTGATTTTAATGTATTTCATTGCGATAGGGAAAGAACCTAAAGCAATGCGGTCTCGGATGTAAAATCCTCGACCCCCCGAAAAGTTTGATTTTGATTGGTAATTGATTTTGCAAAGATTTGTAGTGTTGATTTGAAAAGTGTGGAATTTTGGTGTTTCGAGGGGATTTCATGGAAGTTGTAAAAGATTTTGTGGAGAAAAACGATTAGGAGGGAATATGTAGGTGCTACATATCCCATTCCAAAAGAGTTGATCGAAAGTTGCTGGTTTGGATTGGATACAATTCCTCGCCACTAGATACGAGCGAAAACCTCGTGGCTCCGTGTCGATGGAATCGGCTTGCTTCCATCCCGGACGAGGAGAGAGTAGAACGATTGGATTTCGGATTTGAAAGGTTGAGTTTGAATTTGATTGAGATTTGATTTGAGATTTGGAAGGTTGAATTTGAATTTGATTTGATGAAAGGCTGATTTGAAATTTGGAAGGTTGAATTTGAATTTGATTGAGATTTGATTTAAAACTTGTGTTCGTTTTGTTTGTCATTTTAACGATTAATTTATTTTTATCGTTGTGAATTTGGAGTTCATCATTTTTTTTTATTTAGATTTTAAGGAAAGTTTTCTTTTATTCTTTTTGTTTCTTTTCTGTTCTTTGTTCGAAGTTCATTTAACTTTAATGGCGTTTCCCGATCGACTTGCAAAGAGTGAAGGCGAATGTGACATAGTCGGCTTTCATTGTCATGTTGAAGATACATCGTACGACTCGATACGGAATACATCTCGTACGATGTGTAGACTTAAAACGGGTATGTATGATCTTTGTCGATCGATCGAAAAGGTATCACATCGAAAATCCATGTATGAATAGTGAGGTACACGGTCGATAACATCACCTTCCGAAAACCATCCTTGGCAAGGATGTCGTATGGATACACGTTGGAAGTGTGATATTTTCCGTGTAACTCACGGCCATCAAGCCGGAGGGTTCTCTGGCTGCGGGTACACCGTTGGAAGTAGTAAGGTGTTTTCATCATCCATCCTTCGAAAGTGGCGAGATCCGCTTCATTGGTACTCCCGGTATACGTGCGCGACATCACTTTCCGTTGCCCTTTAGTATCATCACGGAACCTGCGGTAATAGTATCTTTCTTGGCCCTCGGAACTCACACAGGCTTTCTTATCACGGTCGGATCCGAACATGATATTACACTCGTTCGAGAGAAAGAAGCGTAAGAAGGTACGACAAAGTCGTGGTGATACATGTGCGGTATACAATCACCCTTCTTGTAAATGTTAATGATACGGGCGTAGGTATACGTCTGGCAGCGTACCCTCCATGTTATCATTCTCTTTACCATCCTTTTGATATTGTAATGGCATTGGATCTTTTGGCCATGACGGAGTATCCCGGTGGTTTCCTTCTTTTGTCTTGCGAAGTTGTAGCAACATCCGCATTGTATTGTAATTCTCCCTTTCCACGGCATCTCACAGGGTTCGAGTAAGTGTTTTCTCTTAGGCGGCACCGCTCGACCCCGTTCTTTTCAAATCCGGATGCGGTCCACGATGCATTGTTGTTCGTATTAAAGAACACATGCGTATGTAGCTCGAGGCCTTAGTATATTGATCCTCACATATACGATTCTAGAAGTATTCAAAAGTTTTATTTCTCGACATTGCATTAACTTACAGCTCGTATTGCGGAATAATGCGTAAATGGCGAGGGCACAGTGACGTCTTGTGGGATATATGGCTCGATCCGCTTCGCGTTCTCTGCATACCTCGGCTCCTCGGGGATGGTGTCGCAGTTGGGACATCCTCGGGGTTGCTTACTGCCCGACGAGGTTACGCGTGCGGTGAGCACATGCGGTGGCGTGGTAGCCTTCGCTTCTTCGATCTTCTCGGAGGGTCTCTGGTTTCTTCGTATCACGGGCTGTCCTCCTTTCTTCGGAGTTCTGGCCGAGCTGGTAATTGACGGCTGCCTCGTCCTTGTTGATCCATTCTTGGTTAGTTAACATCTTGCGGATACGGCGATTTTTATTTCTTCGGCGGAAGGTTCTTTGTGAGAGTAGCTCTTCATCGCTACCGGATCTACGTAGGCGCCGGCGGTGACGAACGCCTTTCTTTGTGGCGACTACGGACTTGATTCTCTTGTCCTCCTCGATGTTTGTTTTCCTTTTTCTTCTTCTTGGATTGAGTGGCTTCCAGGCCACCCACTTTCATCTTGTCGTGGCCAGGGCGGTTCACTCTCGATCGGCCCAGGACCCGGTCACGCATCGTATTGCGGGCACCCGGTGCGAAGTACGAGTCGATCTCGTATCGCTCCGTCTTTCACCCTCTTTTCGTCGAGTCTGTGAGAGCTTACGCCATTTTCTAAAGTTCGGGACAATATGAGATTAGAGCATTTCCTGCGAAAAGACGAGGAAAAGGATCGAAGTACATCTTTAAAAACAAAACATCGAAAATGTTTAATAAAAACGGAGATTTTTTTTATTATTATTACTTTTGTATTTTTAAATTCAACAGGAATGAAGTGGGAAAAGATCGAAAAGAAGATTTTGGTTTGGAAGAGAGAACAAGGAAAACTTTATTATCATGATTTTACTTATTTTAGCACATTTTTTATTTTTGGAGTTGCGGACCCGGTCGCCGTAATTACTTCACCGTGCTTAGGGATGAAAAAAAATATTCGTTCCTTCGAAACATCGAGTAGCGTAATACTTTTCGAGTATCGTCGATTGATCGAGCATATGTCATTCTCCTTGGCGATTATTTGTTGGTAGGAGCATACGAGTAGAACGCCTCGACCACGAACGGCCCTTCCCGAAGTGGGTTAATTTTCCTCTTATCTTGCGGTTTGCGAGGATAGGTCTCTTGAAATGAGAACTAAGTCACGAAGCTTTGAAGGTTCTTGGGCGGGCCGTCTGTCGTAGAGCAGGCAATGCTTGGGCTAGTATAGTTAAGTGCAGCTGTGACTGTAGTCTTTTCCTTTCGAGGCTTTCCCGATTCTTCTAGTTGTAATTTGGCATTATTACATCCGTGATTTTGTTTTATATTTGCAGTGCGAGTGAAGGCGTTTGGACCTCTGAGGGTAACCTTTGCCTCGGACATGCACGGAAGCGTAAGGTGTGGCTTGAGTAGGAGTTACGAAGGTTGTCCGTGAGCCCGTAAGGCTTCTTCTCGTGCACGATTTCTCTTATTATCGTCAAAGTTTTTCTCTAAAATTTGAACGAGAATTTTTATTAAAAGCACAAGTAGGGTCGTTTTCTCTTGGGTAGTAAATTGTTGAATACGCCGATCGGTCGTGTCTCACGACAAATTATTGATTTGCGTGCTTGAATGCGGCCAATATACGAGATGATCTGTGCGGCACTCGAAACGGTAGACGACACAGTTCTTGAAAAATTGTAGCACGTGGTGTGCTTTCACTTCTCGAGTGGGCACTGCCTTGGAAAAGTAATGCATGGCCGCAAGAATGAAGCGATGTCCTTTGAAGATGGTGGTTCTATTGGACTGCCCATATAAATGCCATTGAATGGCGAGGACACGATTGTCGGATGTAGCACATTTGGAGGTTGGTGTAGAGCCATAGTGCACTTGGCATTGGTGGCCGGCTCTTGGCGATTTTCATACGGTCGGTCATCATCGAGGGCGCATTAATACCTAGTCTTTTAATTTTCATTTTCATCTTCGGACCGTGGTGGCTCCTGAGTCTGAGGCCATAACAATTTCACGGGCCTCGGACCCGCTTAGGCACCTTAGCCGCATTTGATCGAAAGACCTTCGTATAACGTGTTATTTATTAATGCGTAGGACGGGGATTCTTTCTTGTTGATAAATTGCATTTCTCATACATTAGTTTTCTTTTGTTTTACGGAGTAGTCCCCATTAATGTTTGTGTGATCTTACGTGTTTTTAAATCGCTGCTTTATGTTGATTCTTCTTCTTTTTCGATTTGTGTATTATCATCGAGGCGTGATAGGACACGACGTCAAGTGAGCGGCACTTCCAGCCGATTCATCTTGCAAGCGAGCGGAATTCTTTTGGGAGGCGGGCCCTAGCATCCTGTTAAGCGTTTTCTTTTACGGGAATTTTGTAGATCGTCACATTCAAGATACGTTCCAATAGCGTGGCATGCGGAAGTATTGCTCGAGTCTTGAGCAGGTACATGTATCAGGCGATACGTTGAATGATTAACTGTAATTCCGTAGATGTTGATGTTTGTTATCCCCATTTGAATAGTTAATTCCGGTCCCTGTTACGAGAGCTTCGTATTCTGCTTCGTTGTTTGTACACGGCTTACGGTAAGTGGTAGGAGTATCTTAACATCCCCGCTCGGTGTTATAAAGATTGGTAAAATTCACCCTTCACAAGACACTTTATCACTTGTGATTCTTCGTCTTTGTGTGTTGAAGATCTTCCGAGTCGAAATATAATTTGACGTCGATCATCGGGTCTTCTAGGCTCATTATTTGTTCATCTTTGTGCAGTCATCGATGAGAGGAGATTCTGTAGGCAAAGGGGTGTCTTGTGAGGAGTACGCTGGGACTTGTCCCTTTATGGCACGGAGGGGCACGAAAGTTATATCGAATTCTGATATCATTGACCATGCGACAAGTACGCCGAAGCGTTGGACGGGTCATCGAAGTATTGCGGTGGATTAAATTTCGAGATCGGAGTTGACCTTATGAGAAAGCATGTAGTACTTTGACTTTTGAGCGGCGAATATTAGGGCCAAACAATGCTTTTCGGTGTGGGATACTTTACTTCCGTCGGAAGTAAACGACGGCTTAGGTAGTAAAGAGCATTTTCTTTACCCTCATACGTTGACACAAGGGGTGAGGGCTCAAGGAAAGTCATCTAAAGCCGCGGTATAAAGTATCGACGATGTACACGAGGCTGAAATTGTAAGACGGGAGATGTGATTAAATATTGTTTAATGTCCTCGAAGGCCCTACGGCATTTCTCTTCCCAAATAAATTTGGCGTCCTTTTAATATTGTCACGAGAAGAAAGGTTGACACACACGACAAGTTCGAGATAAAGCGTCGAATGTAATTCCCTTGAAAAGATCATAGTTGTTTTAAGAGTTTTGGGAGGTGGCATTTCTAAGATGGCTTTAATCTTTTAAAAGGTCGATTTCGATTCCACGTGATGTCGGACAACGAATCCTAAGAACTTCCGGAGGTGACACGAAGGGCGCATTTTAAGGGATTCATCTTAAGGTTAAATTGTCTTAATCGTTCGAAAACGATCCTCAAAATCATACGGTGGTTTTCCTTTACTTTGCTTTTGATGACCACATCATCCGCGTAGCATTCGACTTGATTGTGGATGAGATCATGAAAATTCTTGTCATCGCTCTGGTAGGTTGCTCTGCGTTCTTGATGCGAATGGCATTGCGTGACGACATTACCTCACGATCGGCGTTTTGAATGCGCAAGTTTTTTCATATTACGGGAGCCATTTTTATCTGGTTGTATCACAGTCCATCCATGAATGAGAATATTTCATGCGTTGAAGCGATGTCGATCATTAATTCTAGGATCGGTGAGGAATTCATCTTTTGGACATGCATTTGTTTAAATCTACGAAATCCACTGGGAGTCGATGCGACCGTTCTTAATACATTGGTATACATTGGCCTATGATCGGGTATTGTTCTTCACGAACAAATTTAGCGTCTGATAGCTTTTAACCCATTTATGACTTCTTGTTCGATTTCTAGACGATAACACGGAACCTTGTACGGCCCAGGTAAGTAGGATCCACTCAACCTCAGATAGCGACCTCTGGGCTAATCCGCATCTCATCGTAGCTCCAAGCAAAACGATCTTTAAATTACATTAATAACTTGATTATTTCTTCGAGTCTTCTTTATTGAGTAAGGGTAGCAAAAGGTAGGTCGTCTTCGCTAGTACCTAAGTTAACTTTCGTTAACTCGTATTAATAGATTTGATCTTTTTCTTGAATTACGAGTGGAGCGTTTCAATTTGTAAATCTTCAAGTTCTTCGTAGCTTAATCTTGGGTTTAGTAGACTCGCAGTGATAGCAGAAGCAAAAATTCGATATCGTCGGCGATCTCTTTTGTGCTGTCCAGAGACCATGCCTTGAATTAGGTGGACGACGGAGTTATTCCATAATTTTTCGAAATGTTGTAATTGACCTTTTGTCCATTGTCGAGTAAGAAACCACATGAATTAAATTTTGAACACGAGGAAAGTACGCTCAGCAATTAAATGTTGATAAATGCTTATCTTAATTACATTGCTTCAGTTTTGGAGAGGAAGGAGCACCGCGGTAGAATTTGATGGGCTTTTAGCCGCTACGTACTTCTTTGACCACCATAGCTCGATCTTATTGGAATGGATGGGGTCGGGGTCATATGTGCAGTGGTTAATCTTCTCGTACATCGATTTATATTCCTCGTTCCTTTCATCTTCGAGAGATCTTTGAATTGCGGCTTCTTGAGCTTATTGCTCATTTGCTTCTTGCATGATTTCTTTTTCTTCTTCGACTGTCTTCCCAATCAACATTGATAGTGGTTTTCTACGTCAAGCTGTCCTGCGTCTACTGCCACGACCCTCGTCTGCAGCAGCCTCGACCTCGGATGGAGTTGTGGAGAAACCTTCTACATCTGTTGTAAGGGAGTGGTGAGTGATTGTTGGACTAGAACTTCGGGTTCTTCGTCGTCCGAACTTCCTTTGCTTCATTCGTTATGGTATTTACGAAGAGATTGTTTTTCTGGGTGTAATAATTTGCGTCTTCATGGATTCCAATTTCATCGGAGAATGGTTGTAAGACACCTTTGATGCCTTTGTTCCCCTCCAACATCGTAGTATTTGATGCAACGTGTAGAGATGATGGTACCATCCGGTTTTCATGTATCCATGGTCGGCCGATTAGAGCGTTGAATGATGTTTCGAATCGATTATGTGAAATTTCGCGGTTGTCTTTGCCTGATCCTTAGGTCTTCATTAAACGTGTTATTGATCGAGGGCTCTTTCTCCTTTACAGTTGAATCCTCTTAATAATAACATTTTTGTCCGCTTCAGCTTGCGAGCATCAATTTCCAAGTATGCTAGCGTTCGAAGATTCATTATATTGATTGATGCTCCCGGATCACGATACTGCGGAGAGTGTAAACTTCCCGATTGTATTTGAAATGTACAACGGTCGGTTGTGGTCTGTTGTCAGTAGTAGGTCATTGTCGATGGAGGTAACACCTCATTTTGTTCTTTTAACGAGCAAACCTCATCTAAGGAATCTGCGGTCATTTGAGGTACAACGGAAATTCACAAGGACCAGTAAGGCCTTGATCGAGCTTCTCTCTCATCTCCTTTGATAAGATGAGAGCGTCGTAAATGCTCGATTTGTTTGGTAGTTTTCTAAGATGGGCTGTAGCACGTTGTAGTCAGCTTTATTTTCATGTGTCTCGTTTTCTTCCCGAATGGGTATTTCTTCTGTAGGGGTTGGTTCTTCTGAAACGACCACACGCTCTCCTTTGTCCTTTGGACCCATTCTCGGAAGTAGAATTCTTACTTCTTAAGTTGACTTCGTGATTTCTTCGAATCTATTGAGTTTCTTTGATGTCTCCTTCGAATCGGAATGACAAGTTCTTACGTATTAGCTTCGGGTACGTAGGCTCTGACTGCAGCAGTAGTAGAGGTCCTCGAAACTCGCGGAATAGATTCGTTGCTTGTTGAACTCTCGTAGCCTCCTTGGTGGATGTCTTCTTTGTCATTGTGATCGTCGAGATTGTGTATGATTTGAGATTTGTTATTTGTATCGGAATCGACGTCGGATTAGGTTGGTTGTCGCTAGTTATGTAGTCGTTAGACGGTGGCCGTAGCCGGCCGCCGTAACCCTTATCATTATGGAATCACGGAGTGAGCAAATAATCATATAGAGTCGAGTTAAGGGGATTTCTCCCCGAATCGGAAACAACTATCATAGGATAAGCGGCCCTGAGTACGCGCCCAAGAGCCTCGGTCTTCTCTTCTTCATCGAATTTCTTCTTTTAACCCCCGATCGTCTCTTGTTGAGGTGGTTCTTATCGCAAGTGATAGTGCGACTCGACGGGTTTCGAACTGCGGTGAAGCTCATGCCGAGTGGTTTGGATGCGATCTAAAATCTTCTTCGAAGACTTCGTCCGAGCGGTAGTCATCCATCGTCGGTCGCATAGGGATCTATCGGAACAATGAGATCCGTCGAGATAACATTGACGGAACCTCCTTTCTGGGGTTCCTTCATGTATTCCTTCGGGATTGTTATGTTCCCTTTTCGAAGATTCTCAAAAGTTTTAATAGTAAATCCCTTGATCTTCATCGGGCCATGAATGCTCTTAAGTAAAATGACGTACATCACTTGTTCTTATGTTGTGGCTCACACTTCATACTTAGATTCACCAACCAAGAAGTATGTAGTCCTGAAAAGTTGCGTTCGGCTTACGTTTCTCTACCCTTTAAATCTTTATAGTGATGTGGTGCGAGCACCGACAAATCGCTTGATGAAGAGGTTCTCTGATGCGAAAATGTCGCTTCATAGAGGCAGTTCGGTAATTCCACGCCAATCGAGTGATCCTACGGCAGTACAACAATTGTCGGAAGAGTTAAGCATCACTGTGGCATTGCAACAGCGGCACGAAAATGGCTACAACATCTTTATAGGAGTTTAGAAGGTTCCATCAAAGGTCTTGAACACGAGTACAATCCTTTCGGATATTGGACGACGTCGAATTCTTCGGGGTAAAGTCTGCCGTCGAATGGATGTCATTTCTTTGATTGTCTCTTGAGAGCTTCTACTTTTTCTTGTTCCGTATGCTCTTGATATCCTTTTACGGAATCATATTGGTAGAATCTTTCTTTGGTTGATCGTCTCGGTAACGGATGTAATCTCTTTTCCTGCGTGCGTAATATGAATAACACGGGCGTTTTTCTTGGGGGTTGAACACGACTCCCGAAGAGTGGCTAGGGCTGCGGCCATCTCTTCCATCCTTTATGAATTGAGAGATTGTATCGTCTTTTCTCGGTGTGCTCATAATACTTCCGGTTCATCTCTTTCCACGAGCCGGAGCACTTTGCGGCGACGATGCTCGTGTTTTGACCATGTTAATTTAAGTTTGCATATTCGTCGTCCATAAACTCTGACGAGTCAACTTCATCTCCGAATTTTTTTCTCTTTCTCTTATGTCCCGCGATCTTCGGTTCCAAGCTTTTCCATAGCGTCTTCCGATGGTCTTTTTCGTGCGGTTTCACTTGATTATCATGCGATAGTACATCGGGTTTCCTTTTGGGAGTCCCCGCCGTTGCGGTGGCGCTCTCTTCGGACTCGAGTCTCTGGAGAGACTTTCTTTTTCGGAGTTGTTGTTTTAATCTTAATTGTCGGTAGAGGACGCCCGCCCACCATCCTTAGCGACGAAGGCCTAGGACCGGACAGTGCATCCATTTGAATCTTTGGAAGGTGTTATCCTCACACGATACGTAAACTGAGGCAAGCAAATAGGCGGAGCGCGCCTTCATCTTCTTAATCGGCTTTTTTGTGGCGATAACGGGGCCCCAGACGGGATTTGGCGCACCCGCCTATTTTTCTCGAAAATCTCTGATACGGGACACTTCTCTTTCTTCTTCTTCTATCACGATCGTGATCGGGCAAAATGGTGTAATCACAGCCTTTTCTTTCGAGCTGTGCGCTATAGTATGCGGGTCGAGGTAATGTAGAAGCAATCTGCGGACATTTTCTTCATCGGTACACGGCGGAAGGGGACGGAATCTACTTCCTTCCAAAAGCGGTGTATACTCGGGCAATGGTATGTACTCGAGGTAGTGGTGTGTACTCGGGGATTTCTTAGCGACTTGGCGCAGCTCGACGCTGCAGCGATCTTCTACCTCTGTGTTTCTTCTGCGAGTCGTGTTAGGGGTGGAACCCTTGTTGGAGACAATTTTAACCCGAGAAGGTCTTGCACGGAAATGCAGCTGCCCTCCACGGTAACATGCTCGTTACAAATTTGAACTTCCTTCCCCTTCGGTTGGTGGAAAGCGGGGTAGGTGCGAACGGCGGGCCGGTGGGGGTAGAGATAACGGTCCTCCTATGGAAACCATGGGATACTTTCCACCTCACTGACCATTAATGACAAGAGGGAGTGTCCGCTTTTCTAATCCTTCATTAAGCCTTTTAACCATACTCGTAATCACACTCTAGCCATTACAGCAACCCATACTCGTGGATGGAAATAGCACTTCATTTTCTTTTGGCTAACTTGATGATCGTTTTCGGCCCAAAACCGAGGCCTTGGGTGGTGAACCTAGCCCAAAATCATGGGTTGACTCATTTGAACCCAAAAATGAGCCTTCTCTGAAATTTCCATTTAAAATCGAACTCCTTTACCCATGTCCATGACGATTGATTGCACTAAACCGAAGCCATTTTTGAACAAGATGGTGACCGATTACTGGCCAGGCCGACCCGCAGGGCAGCCCGGGAAAACACCATGGCGAGACAGGAGGAGCGGGGTCGATTCTCCTTGGCGGCGCCTCGGCCCGATGGCCACCATAGGCATTTCTTCCCTTGACACGACGGCCGATCCGAGCACCAGGCCCCTGGGAGGCCCTCGCCTCTCTGACCCCAAGCACCACCTCCTCTCGGCCATGAGAGGTGCTGAAACAAGCCTTAAGGAAACTGCCGCAAAATTGTTCCGAGCCCTCCCCACATGAGAACTTGATCTGGCTGAAATCCACCGCATTTCCACTCTCTGTGAGCTCGATTTCGGAGTTGAAATCAGAAACGAAGCAGGACACTTCTCCACAGTGAGCCCGATCCCAAATTGATTGGTCCTACACTGCCGCAAGACCAAGAAGGAGTTCCCCGGTGAAAGCCCCTCTCGACCCCACCCATACGGTCGGACTCGAAGGTTGAAATCGGGCTTGGTCGAAATCATCGCTGGACAATTCACCGAGCCGGGAGACTTCATCTGGAGCTTGCTTGGACCCAATCGAAGGTGACACGGCCAGGATCGAAGCCACACTTCCTGCGAGCAAAGGTATGGTCTCACTCTTCTTCACGACTTACGAACATTCTCCATTTTTATTGAGAATTCGATTTAAATGCCGCATCGCTTAGTATGGATGTGTTCGTCTTCTCGAGACGAATCCATAGAGCATAAGAACATTTAATTTGATCAAACATCGAGTGAGATCTTAAGCTTTGGGGACGGTTCTCGGGGGCAGGAGGCTTGGGGACGATGAACGGATGTGGATTCGTTTCGATACGCGCGGACGGACGGCTCGGATGGCGTCGGACGAGGAGATGATACGTGAACCGCGGGCCGCGTGGCGCTGAGTCGGAAGCCGCCGCCGAATCGGAGACGACGCGTGTGCGTTCGGAGGCTGAGGTTGGTGGCGCGCGTCCTTAAGTAGAAAAATAGGACTTTTCTTATTTATTTAATTACCGGGGGAACTTGGAAAATTCATAACTTTGTGTAGGAAAATTCTAAAAATAAAATAAAAATACCCTCTCTTACTCTAGGTGAATAGAGAATAATGTGGAAAAGAAATCATGTAATTTCATGGTATTTTATTTTTTGTAGAATTATTTATTTACTCTCCTGCACTATTTCAATTTACTCCATGCATGTATACAATTCACCATGACATGAGACCCGCAAGACTTTTGAAGCCTCTAAATTTGGGAACATTCCTTGAATTTTCCAAAGTCGAGCCATCTATGAAAGTTAATGATTTTTCAATTCTGAGTGCTATTAGTATTTTAATTCCAATAATTAGCATGTTGTGAAATAAATTCTAGGAAAATTTGGTGATGTTTCTTATGACTAAAGGACCCTAGGAAAAATGGTTTTGAGTTAACTCACTTGTAATAGCCCTAATTGGCTTAAACACCCAAAAATGAAGCTTTAATTAATTAGAGCTAATCATACATCAAATTGAATTGAAATCGATTCTCCATTGCTTTCCTTTAGGATCGGGGGAACCCACCATAAATGTTTGAAGTCAATTGGACTTGGTTAGCCCTATCAAATGGGTTGATTAAGCCATTTAGCCAAAATCGGAAACTTAAAAAATTCATAAGTTTCAAGAAATACTTTTCAAAAATTCACCAAATTGGTTTTGGGCTCTCGATATCGGGGGAATTTAGGAAAATTAAAGTACAATTTTCTAAAAAGTTGATTTTGTATTATTTTAATATTTTTAATAATTAAAAAATAATAAAAATCACAAAAATAATAAAATTCACCAAAATGTCACATTTTGAATTTTAATATTTAGGAAACAATACATATTTTTCTTAAGTCTCACATGATGAGATATCAAATTTTAAAGCCTAAGATAATTTTAAAATTAAAAAAATGTATTTTCTAGCATTTCCCTTAAAATAATTCTAATAAATTAAAGAAAAATCAGAAAATTGTAAAAATTGGTTCTCTCGTTTCCTTGATATTAGAGAGATTTTTGAAAATATAAAATTCATTTTTCAACCTTTATTTATTTTTAAATTAATTAATACTCCAAAACTCAAAATAATTATAATAAAAAGAATATAATTCAAAAAATCACCAAAATTGGTCCAAGTGGTCCTATGGTCATTAGAAATGTCTCATAATTTTCTTAAGGACAGAAACTTTCCCTTGGTCATATTATTAAATTTCCTTGAAAATCCTATTTTCCATCAAAATAATTATATAAATAAATTAAATACAGAAAAAAATCACATTTTCTCCTCTAATGTCTTAATTGACGTGTGAGTGAAGCTATATAAAAATTTCAAATTCATTTTAAGCTCAGTTTAGTGAGTTATGAAATTATTAAGCTTGAAGGGCAAAATGGTAATTAAAATTTTAACCCTTAATTAAAACTTTAGGCTTAATAAAATGAAAGAGGCAAATATTTGATCTAATCTCATTTGGATGATTGAAATTTAAATAATTAGTGGGGTAAAACACATCAATCATTTTTTTTAAGAATAAACCTTGTCGTTTGATTAATGAAATTTGGAAGAATAATAAAGTTGGAATTATTAAAATAGGGATGTTATTAGGAAGAGATTTGTTCTTTAATTTAAGAATCCTTTAAATTAATCACCTCAATAATATTTAATTCCTAATTAAAATGATAATCCAAATTTAAGATTTAAAATGCTAAAAGACTTAATCATTGAATTAAAATTAAATTATTTAAATTAAATCCTTTTAAAATTTCAATTAAAATTAATACTTTAACAATTAAAACTAAATCATCTTTAAAACATAAAAAATAAAATATTAAATTAAAATTAAAAATAAAATTAAATTAAAACTTAAATTAAATTAAAATCTAAAATAAAATTAAATTAAAATTTAAATAAATTAAAGTTTAAATTAAATTAAATTAAATTAAATTGAAATTGAAATTAAATTAAATTAAATTAAACCACATTAAGTTAAATTAAACTAAATTAAATTAAAGCATGTTAAACTAAATTAAATTAAATAAAAAATAAAAATCAAGTTAAAATAAAATTAAAAATTAAATTAAATAAAATTAAATTAAATTAAAATTAAAAACTAAACCAAATTAAATTAAATTAAAATTAAATTAAATTAAATTGAATTAAAATAACATCGCTAAGACATAAAGAATTCGAAATAAATGCAAGCAACGACAACTGTCGGCTTAAGCAAGTAATTGAAATTAATTAAATCATAAATCGCTTGAACGTCGATTTCGCAAAGCTGCTTGTTGTGTAACTCTGGCAATTGATAAGTGATGTTGCGGCATAGGATGACCAGTGTCACAGTTCCTTTGAAGCGAAAGAAACGAAAACTTAAACTCCTGGATGATTAATTCGCTTGTATAAATTAAATTCTCTTGGACTTAAAACGATCACAGAGGTATTGAAAAGTTGTTTAAGACTCGTCTTAAGCACTTCCTCGATATGATAGGATATTTATAAGAACGATTGAACTTAATTATTCTTTGATGAAGAAAATCGTCCTCGAATAGCTCTGAGCACCAGATGTCGTAGGAGATGGTAGGTTATGATAGGACCTTGGTAGAAAACCATAACCCCTTCCTTAGCTTTACCTAGGAACTTGCTTTAAATGTAAATATTCTAAATTGTGTTTAAGTGCGGCTTGGGATGACGGAAGACCCTCCGGGTACGCTTTTATTTTATTACGATTTGCTCGATACGCATTGCGGTTTACTTTTCTTGCATGATAAGCAAGCATTGCATGAAAACCCACCTTTAGGATAGTCCACTAAAGCGGGAAACCAAAACTAAATTAAAAGTCGTTACAGATAAATTCGCATGCTTGTGTTGAAAATATAAAACGACTCGAAAATTTAATCGCGAAACGGAAACAGCCAGCTACAACTACAAGCCCAGAATTAAAAGTCTTGTTGGATGATCGGGAATACCTCGGATGATGTAACCTCGTGTTGCTAACGGGATTTCCTTTGATGCAAGTGAAAGTGTGGAGGAGACTCATTTGGTTGGAGTTTAGCAAATTCATACGGGTAAGTGAATGCGATAAAAATAACGATCTTAGGAAGGATGGAATAGTAGGATCTTACGGTATTTATTATAATCATCTTTAAGATTTATTTTAATTAAAACATAAAAAACGCTGGACTTTAAGATTTCTAAACAAAACACTTTTCTCGTCTCTTGATTTTACCTTCTATAGCTAAACCTCTTAACGACAACGAGGCACCGGAGTATGGTAGGCGGCACGGTCGTCGTCATCGTAGCTTGAGTCTCTTTCCAAATATGAAAACTTCTTGAAATTAAATAATAAACCATAGAACTTCGAGGTAGTTCTTCTTGTGCGACGTAAATCCTCTGACCTTTTTTGTTGGGCGTTTGTATTGCGAATTAAAAGCCTGTAGGTCTTGGTCCAGAGGTAGTCGTCGATACGTATAAACCCTCACATCTTCGAAATTTGTTGTGTGAAGAAGTCGCATCATACGAATATAAGTCTTGAGTAATTAAAATTGAAGAGATCGAAAACATTAAATAAACATTAGGGCTTTTCTGGGGTCGAGTCGAAACGATAGGATAGTCGGAAATTCTTAGAAGTTCGCTTCGAATGCATGATTTCTCTACCTTTCTTCCTTCGAATTCCCAAAATAAATGTTCCAAATTTGATCCATTCCTTATTGAATTTCCAAAATTCAATCCCTTGAAAACTTAAACTTTGAAATTCTTGAGAGCGAGAACTGCGATTATTATCGAGAGTTTTTCTTAGGTGATTCCGTCACTTAAGATGTAATTAAGCTATAGGGGCTTGCCCTTATAGGGAATTTTAAGAACCCGGAGTAATATAAACCATCGTCGTTTATATTAAGCGGGGAACTTGTCGACTTATAAAATTGGTTCGCAGACCGAAACGGATGTCCGCAAAATCTTGGTTTTGTTCATGAGAGCCCCGTCATCCGAAACGGTCAATACCTCTTCGGGATAGATACACGATTTGTGGTGCGGTCTTCCGTTTATATAAACTATTCGGGATGTGAGATCAGTTTGATTTCATATCTTAAAATAACGAATTTAAAAATTATTTTAATCGAAATACTACTTTTGAATTATTTATTTAAATTAAATTAAATTCGCGAAGCGATTTTACGTAGGCGACACTTTCAAATAAAACACGTAACTTTAAAAATATGCGCAAACTTGATTATCGGTGTGCTTTGATTTAAGTGTGCTTGAGAGTCATGATTATTCTTGTTGTATGGTGTTTGCATTCGTGGATTGAATTGATGTTTATGTGTCATTGTGGATTGATTAGTTTGATTGATGATTGGTAGATGTTTGGATTATTGGTAGTTTGATTTGATGCTGTGTGTCATGAGGGAGGCGATTCCTTAACTTCTTACTGTGGTTAGACATGTATGTTATCTTGTAGTAATTGGATTAATGAGTCGCATTTTGTGACATGGGTCTCGGCCAGGACTTGAGTTTGCAGATAAATCATGAATTTCGAACATTGATAGTTATCTTAATTTGTTACTTCCTTTACATGACTTTATTTTCATTAGATAGGAGTCGAAAACATATTTAATGAATACGTTAGGATGATCTTGCAACATCTTTATAAGCTACATTAGAGGTGCTTAGTTATAGGGGGTTAGATGATACACGAATTGGTGTCCCCAGAAACCAATTTTTAGGGATAATCTTATCATGAGATTATAATTTATAAAATCATTTTAAAGTACATAATTTACTAGTATAGTGATTCCGTTAGAAATTGGAAGTAAATTAGTAAGATGTGATGAGTTAAAGGAAGAATTGACCTCATTTATTATGTGTGTTTATGTTTGTGTTACAATTTTATTTAGGTATTGAAGAATATTTTTATATTCCCTTATTGATACCTACAATGCTAGTTAGACTTTGGTTTAGTTAATTTCATTTTGGCATGATTAGTTTACATTTATTTTCAGCTACATATTGTTCTATCCTAATGAATACTTGTAAATGGTTTTGATAGATATTTGTGGTAGATAAAATTTCTAAATTGTTTTCTTGATGTTTATATTTTTAAATATTTAAATGTTATATATGTTAAAAATTAAGTTTGGGGGTAGGAAGAAAAATAAAATTTAATGTGAAAATACTTCCTTTTAGTGTAATTTTATTACAAACGTATTTTAGGTTAGATTTACTTTCTCCTACTGACCATTTATCCACGATTATGCATGATGAATTTGATAAGATGTTGTAATAGTAAGTATATTCAACCTTTACTTTTCTGTATATTTTATGGAATTAATTGCAAAATATTTTTGAAATTTAAGTTTGGGGGGAAGAAAAATATTAACTCTGTTGTTCTCAATTATTATATTTTAAAAATTATTAACATAACTTTTGGCAATTGAACCTCGCTTGAGATAACTAAAACTTTTTATTTTAGTTGAATATTATGGAATGATTGAATGAAAATTTTTAGTAATAAAAGTTAATTTTATAAGGATAAGATATTTGATATGAAAGAATCTGATTATAGTTAACTATATAAAGTAAAGAAAACTGTATTTTTGAAATGTTAAGTGACTTAAAGTATTGTGTGTTAAGAAGAGATTGTGACTTTATAGTGAATAATGGCTATTTTAATTATAAAGTAAAAAAGAATGTGTTTTGAGTTTGAACTTTAGAAAAGAGGAGAGTGAAGTTAGTATTACGAGCTCTCAGGATATGGTAATCTCATTAAAAGAAAAAAAAAAGAGAAAAAGAAAAGAGAATGAAAAAAAGGGATTGAAAATGATCTAGAAAGAAAAAAGAAAGAAAAAAATATATTTATAAGGAGCGGCTTGAGGAGATGTATTTAATTAAAAGTGGAAACCGCCCAGTCGCGCAAAGAAGGCTTGATTTCGTTACGAATTTATATTTAAAGTATTGGCCTACATTCGATGAAGTTTGCATGAACTCCTTTTTCACATAGTCTTTACAAGACACTCTTAATGTAACAATTATGATTTGTGAAATAAATAGAAAGTAGAACCCTTAGATTTAATTCTTGAATATTCTTATACGTAGTGTTAACTGAGAGTTATAATTTCTTTCACAAAAGTCTAACCAATATATTCTTTTAAATGAAAAATTTTAGTATCTTACGGTGAAAATTACATTTATATTTTGAGTTATATTTTTATGTAGTAAAAGTGTTACTTGAGGACGAAGTAACGATTGGATTTGAGAGATTGTGTATGCAAAATATATGCGGCTTTTGCTATATCATTTTACTCATTTTTGATGATATTACACTTTAAAGGAAAGTATTTTGTATGTTTTTGGTTTAGGTACAAGAAATGGTGATTGGGCAAAAAGAAGCAAAAAAGGGTGCAATTTGGAGCAAAAACGACGAGAAATGAAATTACGCACGACGCCTTTCGATAAGTCTTTTGATGCTTAATCCTCTTTTACACTTCTTGAATATTTTTGAATTAGATTACAATTTAAAGAAATGTTGTTTTTATGCTTATTTTGTAGGTGCATGCATTGCGAACACAATACGGCGAAATGGGTGAAACGGAGGCCCAGCGGAGCGAACGGAGCCGAACGGAGCCGAACGGTGGAGTTGCGCGAGTCGTCTCGCCGTCGGTGAACTTGATCTCGTAAGAAGCGGCGGGTCCTACGAGGCACGGCGGGGAAAATGGCAGACGCTGGCAGCGGCCTCGAACCCGCCGACAGCGGCCCGGAAGGTTCGACGTATTTGGACGCTTTTTCGAAGGGTTACTTATGAAAACTCTTCAAACTTCGTCCATACTCTTTAAAATGGCGAATATAGGTTAGAAAATAGAGGAATTTGAGAGGAGAAAAGTGGAGAAAACTGGAGGAATGTTTGATTCTTAGATTAGTAGAAATGTAGATTTACACTTACTTTTGGAAGATTAGGAGAGATAATTTGAGAATTTGTAAGGGATTTTGCTAGCATTGCATGGATCGCGGGAGACTTTATGAGAGAGATCTTCTTCTTTCTTTCAAAGGGAAAAAGCTAAGTATTGTTCTTCATTATCTTATAATTTTACAAACATTTATTTAGTGGATTTGCTTTGGTTCAATGAAGTTTTAGTTGTGTTTTCTTCGTGCTTTGTGACACATCTCTCTTATTCTTTCTTCTTCTTTGAAATAGTGGCATGAGAAGATTATGTCATTTTTTTCATTTACTTCTCTTTTGCAATGAGTAAGATTCATGATTAGGATATTGAGATGCTTATTTAAAATACTTTTAATTATAAATGTGATGGTTTTACTTGCACTTCATTTACATTGCAATAAAAGGCTGGTGTAATGTTAAAATTAGGTGGTAAATGGGCAGAAAGGGCGGTGTAATTCTCAACAAAGTAAAACCACATTCAAATTCCGCTTGGATGGTGATTCGTAGGAATTGAATGCGAATAAATAGGGAAATATAATTATCGGGCGTAGAATTGGAGATTTTAGAGTGACGGAGACTAAAATTCTCGGTCGGTCTATCGTTGGAATGTTTGAAGTGTAGATTATTGTAGCCCTCGGGCGGGAACGTTGGGCTCAGTGGCCAGGGTATCCTCCCGGCTAGCCCAGCGAGATTCGGTAACCGAACGCAGGATTGGTCGTGTTAACATGCTGAATGAAGGGTAAAGAATAGGATTTATCTGTTATACAATATTAAATGCATCTCATTCCTATACATTATCTATTTCATGTAAGAATAGTAGTTTTTAATATCTCGAAATTCTCCGAGCAACTCATCCGAATAAAGTTATCTTTAAATTATTACTTGCATTTAGTTATAGCTAACATGCATTTAACATTGCATTTGGGAGTAGTTCTTTATAGATAAAACACAATTTTAATCGACATTCCAAATTAAGGACTATTAGTAGTAGACTAGAATTTGATTAAAGACCTCTTTTCACTTCCTCGTGGAATCGATATTTGGGGTTTTTCGAAAACTGCATATTCTTGAAACGATACGTATATTTGCGTAGTACTACTGAGTGCGTAAAATATTTTCTAATTTTTATATCATTAAAGATTTTGCACACTAGCCATTATTTATAAATCGAATTCGAGTTTTTGACGTCTTTTGGAAAGTTAATTTCTTGCGTAATTGCGGGTGAGTCATTTGTGAAACTTTCGGGAAAGTTAATTTGTGGAATAAGCGAAGAATACTGCGAATTTCGATTGAGAAATTAGGGTTTAAGTGGGAATGAGAGCTTGATAATGCTTGGAATGGGCTTTGTGTGAAGTCTTGGAGGGTTTCGAGAGCTGTGATTTGGCAAAGTTTACCTTTAGGTTAGTGCACTTCTTTTCTTCCAGCCATGAGGCTGATGGTGTATTTATAGGTAAGGAATTGGGGTTTAATTAGGTGGCCATTGGGTGGAAGATGATGCTTAGGTAGAAGGAAGAAGCGGACAAGTGTCCGGTGGGATGAGACACATTGGATGGTGGAATCACGAGTTTTCCTATGGTCTTTGTGTCGGTCATCGTAAGAATATTTGTCGGTTGCTTTGAAATATAGTTCGATTTAATATATATATATATATATATATATATATATATATATAATGTTTATTTGAAAGTAGTGTCTTGGATTTTGAAAAATACGAAGACAATGATCTCATCATTTAATAGTTTAACTAGCAGTATCTCCTTTCAGGAATAGACGCATTGCTTGGTATTGGGGCTCGATTAATTAAGCTAATGAATTGAACATACGGTACAGTACGAAACCTTTTATATGTAGGCGATAAGTTCCTATGCTCCCAATATAAAAGATTAGATAAGGTTTATAATACTTGGGTTCTAAAGCTCTGAGCGAGCCACATAGTTAATTACACCATAAATGAACGAAGTCGAGGTATTAAGTACGGGAATTTCAAAGTTTAGGATTTCAAGGTCGGATACTTCAGTGAATGGGAATGGTCCAAAACGAGAACAATTATTTTGGCATCCAAACGAAGAAAGGTAGGGGATCTCAACGGATGCGAAATGGCCTCGGTGGCTGAGCCCCATCACCTTGATTTGCGACATAAAATAGATGAAATTAACATTATCAAACCCCAATTTATCTCGCACAGAAAAACAAATAGAAATCAAACGTAAATCCGACTATAAACCTTAATTATGGTCGAATTTGTCTTCTATTTACATCTGATTTCTGATTTGGCCGCACAAATTTGCTTAATTACTGTATATGCATGTTGTCTATTATTCTAGCTCTTGAAAATAATTAGATACGAAAGTATTTATCCTTAATAGATGCTCCTTCTTACCCAAAAAATTTATAAATTATAAATTCAACTTTTCTCTCCGTCTCTTTCTCTCTCTGTCCCTCCAAGAACTTGGGCGAGAGGCCAAATTTAAAAATTAAACGCATAATTATCATAAATAAGCAATAAAGGCTTATTTTAAATATAATTAAAAATAGAGCGCGCATATATGAGAATCCCATATTTTATATTTCTAAAAATGCAAATTAAAATTACATTTTCATAAAAATGCAATTTCGATTTTGTATTCAATGAATTTATTTATTTATTTTTTCAATTAAATTCTTATATATCGTTCCTTAAAATTGAATATATATATATATATATATATATATATATATATATATATATATATATATATATATATATATATATATATATATATATATGACATGTCACCAATAAATCTTCATCATCCAGCATGAATCTAGAGACTTAACACGGATCTCGAAATAATATTTTTGAGCAAAAAACATTCAAATCTTGATAAAAAGACATTCAGAGTTCCGATTTTAGTAAAGTTATAATCAAACTGACCGACTCGATTAGACGAGCATAATGATATAAAAACTAGTCCAATCCGAATCAAATCAAACTCAGATCAAGTTATTAATTCATTCTTAGAAGATTTCCAGATACATTTGGAAGGTCAAACAAATGCTGACACTAGCAAGTCTATCCTCGAATCAAACATCTCGACAAGACGAATCCAACAAGCCCAAGATCACTAAATTCTGACATCGTTAAGGCCATCAAATGTCTCCAAAACACCATCTGATTAAGGGAAGCCCTCTAGACTATCCGATCAAAATGACTGCATTAATTGCACCCAAAATACTATAAATAGACCCCCAACCCTCACATGAGGGAGATTAAACCTTGGGACATAACTAGAGGCTTTGAGAAGAAGCTGAAGTCCAGCACAACCGTCGTCCATCGTCGACCACCACCTACCATCGTCGATCACCGCTGACCGTCGTCGACTACCGCCGATAGCTGTCAAGCACTGTTAACCGCCACTAACCTAAATCACCGTCAGACACCGCCGACCGTCATTGACTGTCGACCATCATCGAAACCCACGGACCGTCGTCGAAACCCGCCAATCGCTGTCGACTGTCGCTGGCCTCCTTCGACCACCGTCAGCCTCCATCGACCACCGTCAGTATTGTCGACGCCCTCTAATCATCAGCCACTATTGACCGTCACCGTTGATTACCACTACCAGACACCGTTAGTCGACTCTTTAATTTGGAAAATACAATTACCCTTTTCTCGTCTGTGGGATATGGGATCTTTGTAATCATCCACTAATAATGAACTTTTACAACTGGGTCGGGCCTTGTGGTTTTTCCCTTTACGAATTTTTCACGTAAAAACTTCTAGAGTCACTAATGGTTATTTTTCTTTTATCTAAGTGTGTGTTGAATTCTCGTGCAATGCTAAGACAACAATCCATTACTCTACCGCCACGAATTTTCTAGCACGAATCAGTTTGGTGTTGTCTGTGGGAAACGAAGCACCGTTCGACACTATCTTCAATTCTAAGACGCCGATCCCCTACTTCATTCCCCAATGATGTATATTTTCCAATTGGCGAAGAAATCTTCTTTGCATCTAGAAGGTTATCCCTAGAGCATTCTTTAAAGTGGGGGGCAACCTTCACTGCAGTCTCGAATGGTCGTTCACGTTAACTTCCTGGGCACGACTGTGGTAGGTTCGTCATCATGTTTCATTTATATTACCAGTCGACGGGAATTGATTCTGAACTGGGGGCAATCTTCACAGTAAATAACGCTTCCTCAGCACATTCTCATCGTACTAGAGTTCCTCTTCAACTTGATCAGAAAGTTTATCTCTTCAAGGCTCAATACATGTGTTACTTTACAAGTAAGCATGAAAAACACACTTGTCGAAGGAACAAAAAGTTCAAAAGCAACAACTGACAAGTTGCCAAACATGATTCTCGAGTATGACTGCAACTATATTTCCAAGAAAACATATGATCTATTGCGATATACGCCTTAGTCTCGAGAAACACGAAGTATCTCTGACACCTCATTCTAGGCAAAATCGATCCCAAGGGGAGTCGATTCGACCTCTTCCATTACAGGCTACCGTCGTCAAGCAAAAGCATCGACATACAACCTCGGATAGGTCAAAAATCCTTGGTGGATTCCCTTCGACCTTTCCATTACAGACTACTATCGCCAAGCAAAAGCTTCGACATACAACCTCAGATAAGTCAAAAATCATTGATGGATTTTCTTCGACCTCTTCTATTACAAGCTACAGCCGTCAAACAAAAGCTTTGGCCTATAACCCCGGATAGGTCAAAATCCTTTGATGAATTCCCTTTAACCTCTTCTATTACAGGCTACAGCAGTCAAGCAAAAGCTTCGACATATAGTCTTGGATACGTCAAAATTCCATGGTGGATTTTATTCAGCCTCTTCCAAAACAGATTACGGTCGTCAAGCAAAAGTTCGACCAACAACCTAGGATAAGTCAACCATCCTCAGTGGATTCATATGAATCTGTTCATTGCGGGTTAATACCATCGAGCGTCTCCAGTTATACAATTCAGAAATGGTCTAACATCCTTAATGGATTTTTCTTTCGACATTGCCCCTGAAAGTTGAGCCCAAGGCGCAAGACTATATGAGAAGATATAGTTCATTTCAAGCCACTATAAGGCATAAGCCCGAGAGGGCATAACCTCAAAATGCACGAGCCTCAAAAGGTATGCGATTATTCATTTTATAAAATGAGTATGCTAACTTTAATTATAAAATTTTGTACGGTTAAGAAGCTACAACAACCTTTAAAGCAAATAAATATACTATTATCATATATGCCACATCACATGATTAAAAATGCTACAAAAACTAACATATACTTGTACAAGAGCTACAACAAACCCGTTCATCTTCGAGTAGAGTCGACGCCGCCTCCCCAAAACCACAATACTTCTGATGATCGTCAGGGGGTCTCCAGATATCACGACCACATAAGTACGAAAAACTTCCCCTCAAAGCGAGGCGGGAAAGCTACAACATTTCTTCATTACCTCCAAAATGTGCAGAAGTGATACTAGAATCTACTGCAAAATGCATGACAACAATGACAAAAAGATCTCGCTGCTTGTATGCTACGCAGAACGGAGACAATTTTCCTCTTCGTCGCAACGAGAAAGAAGATCCCGTTGCTTGCCTGCTACACAAGACGGGTACGGCTTTTCTCTTTGCTGCAACGAGCAAGAAGATCATATTGCTTGCATACTATCAGGATGGGGACGACTTTCCTCTTCGCCGCAACGAAAAAAAAAATTTCGCTGCTTGCCTGTTACGCAGGACGGGAACGACTTTCCTCTTCGTCGCAACGAGAAATAAGATCATGTAGCTTGCCTGCTACGCTGGACGTGGATGACTTACATCTTTGCCGCAACTCTCCGCCTCAACTCTCTACGCCGCAACTCTTTGCCGCAACTCTCCGTTGCAATTCTCTGTGCCGCAACTCAGGGCCGTAATTCTTCCCCGCTACGCAGGACGATTTTCTGGGAAATCTCAGATCAATTGAGAACTCCACCTCTAACCCCTTCTCGAGGCCTCTATTTATATGCTCAAAAAGCCATTTGGCCATTAAATGTCATAATTATAAATAAATAAATAATAAAAACTCTTCTTTTTTTATCCTTTAAATTATATATTCATGACAAAAATTAATTTGAGTCATTTAATAGGAAGAGATAAAATTGAAATTTTTTAGTTAAAGGAGACTTATGCTCCCTACGTGTTAATAATAAAAATAAAGTACAAAACCGGGAGAGAGTTCCTATCTAACCCCACCCGTACAACGCACACAAAAAAAGAGGAATCTAAGGACCTCTCTCCAAAAAAAAAAAAGTACAACTCACACCCTACACACGACACAGAAATTACAAACAGTCATTCAAAATAATTCCAAATAATTCATAAGGAATAAGAAACGAAATAAAAGGATTTTGAAGACTCATACCATACTTAGCAGCGCAGTGCGCAGCATTATTACCTCCTCGCTTGGTATGCATCCAAATAATAGAAAAGTGATTGGCCAACTGAAAAATTCTCTTCATCAGCACATTCAAACTCCAATGATGACAAACCTGCAAATTACAAGACTTGGACAAAATTAAAGAATCAGTTTCAACATGTAAATACTTCCAACCTCTATTAAGAGCCACTTGTAACCCAAAAACCACAGATTCGGCTTCAGCAACAAGCGGGGACACCGGAATGGACGGTGAAGCATACCAACAAATAGGTAGCCCAAGCACATCCCTGAAAATACCCCCAACACTAGCCCTATCAGGCTTCCAACTTCCATCACAGTTAAGCTTAATAAAAAGGAAAATTAGGTTTCTTCCAATGAACAGCAGACATCAAACTAATAACAGGAGTAGAGATGCAAAATCTGTAAAGTCTTCCTTAGTTTAGCAGGAAATTTGGAACTTAAAGCCCATTTAAAACCTTTCATAAGGTGGCTACGAATAAGGCAAACAGTATTCGAAACCTTAGGAAGCAGATTATGGAATTTGAAATTATTCATGGAAATCCATATGAACCATAACACAACCGCAGGAATGACAGTAAAAGGCTGATTACCCAAACGCTTCTAGCTATCAAAAAGACATTCAATAGAAGTAAAATTAAAATCAAGATAATTAAGTTACAGAGTATTAAGAACCTGCTTCCAAACCTCCACCGTAAAAGAGCAGTTAAGAAATAAATGCTTAAGACTTTCTTCCTGGCTATTGCAAAGAGAGCACTTAGAAGGAAATTTAAGCCCTTTTAATTTCAAAATATTATCAATAGGAATGATCTTATGAAAAATTCTCCAGATAAAAAAAGAGATGGAAGGCTTAAGCCACTTATTCCAAAGCCACATAAGATCCATACCCTGAAAGCATTGAAAAGAACGAGCAAAAGTCTGAGAGATAGACTCACCCAATTTACCTTTAATTTGAGGAACATCCTTCTTATCATTGGATATAGGAATAGAAGAAATGAACTTAGCATCAAGCTCATGGGTACAAGCAAGCGCACTGAAATGCACCAGCTTATTATCATTCCGTAAATCTTTAACTTTGAGGCCAATATGCTCGAGGACCTCCATACCAATCAGCCCAAAATACCCTAACTGGACCAATCTTCATACCAAAAGGAGCAATCTCTTTTACCAATATCCCAACAAATTAGCTCTTCGATGAAGCCGAGCCATTTTAAGCATGGCCTTCCAAATATAAGAATCATTAATAGCAAGCAAGTACATTGTAAAGGATGAAGAGTACCACAGTATTTAGCCCTAAGATAGGAAGCCCAAAGAGAATTCCCCTTACGAAATCTGTACCACAATCTCATATGATTGATTTTAATAGAATCAGCAATACTTCTAAATCCTAAACCACCATGACTAACAGGCTTACAAAGCTTGTTCCAACTTTCCAATGATAAGAAGAATGATCCTTGCTTTCCCAAAAGAACTTATTAAAAAGCTTCTCTAAACTTTGAATGATACTTAAAGGCATATTCATAACTTGAAGAGAATAAAGTGGCAAAGAAGTAAGAATGCTTTTCAGGAGAGTAATACGCCCTCCAAAAGAAAGAAAACTGTTCTCCCAAGAATTCAATTTGTTCATAATTTTATCATAAAGATTAGTACAATGAGACCTCCTACTAATACCTTTGTCAAGGGTAAATCCTAAATAAGTCAAAGGCAAAGAGGCCTTATTACAGCCAGTAAAAGAAGAAATCCAATCCTTTTTATTTAAAGGAATATGCTTGGCACATAGAAAAAACATTTGGAAACATTTAAAGATAAACCAGAATAAGATTGGAATAAAGATAACTCCTTCCAAACTTTCTTGATAGACCTCTTATTAGTATTAGTAAAAATAATCAAATCATCTGCAAAACTTAAATGAGAAATGCTCATATGACCTTTATTATGGTAATTTAAAGAAGGAAATTTGCAATAAAGAGCATTCAGACTCCGAGAAAGATAATCAAATGCAATGATAAAGAGGTAGGGAGAAAGAGGACCACCTTGCTTAATACCTTTAGAAGCTTTAAAAAAACCATAGCTAGAACCATTAATAAGAATATAGTAGAAGTTGTTATCAAGAATTCTATAGATAAGAGAACAGAAAGCCTCATTGAATCCAATAGCCTTCATGACCTCCATAATGAAATCCCAACTAATAGAGTCAAAAGCCTTCTTAATATCCATTTTAAAGAGGATATTACCATCTCTATTACAATAATTAATGTCCAAGAGTAATTCTTGAACAAGAAGAGCATGATCACAAATATTTCTATCGTGTAAAAAAGCAACTTGATTAGGAGTAATAATATGATTAAACACAGGTTGCATTCTCTTAACAATAAGCTTAGAAATCACTTTAGAAATCACAGTATTTAAGCTAATAGGTCTAAAATCACTCCAATTAGAAACATTTTTAATTTTAGGAATTAAGACAATATGAGAGGATTTGAAGTACCTAGGCAAATCTTGCCCAAGGAAGAACTCCTGAATAAGCCTTAATAACATCCTCCTCGATAACATCCCAACCGTAAGTGTAAAATTCCGGAGAAAATCCATCCTGGACCTAGCCGCTTTACCTTCCTCCATTTCATCAAAAATAAGCTTTAATCTCTTCGAACTTCGAGGAATAGCTGTAAGAAGATTATTATTCAAAGGAATAATATCCTTATAAAGATCTCTATTAATAATACCCTTATACGCCTCATTACACTGAAACAAATTAGAGAAATAAGAAACAACATTATTAGCAATATCAGAAACATTGGTGAGTTTCTCACCAAGCTCAGTAGTAATAGAAGTAATAAAATTAATATTCCTACGAGCCTTAATACAGGCCAAGAAATACTTAGAATTACGATCACCATCCAAATAATGAATCTTAGCCGCCTTCTGAGCAAGAAAACTTTCCTGTTTAGCAATAGCATCATTAAGATTCTTATGTTCCTGGATAAGAATATCCAAATCAATAATATTATTAGCATAATCCTTCTCCAAAGATTGAATATTAGTCTCAATCGACTGAATATTCTTATGCACATTCCCAAAAGAATTCCAATTCCAATGATTTAACTTAGAAGCAAAAATTCTTATGTAATTGCCAAAGACGATATCCAAGCATTACCATTCACATCAAGAGACCAATTATCATGCAAAAAAGTATTATAATCCTTATGAAGAGTCCACATCTTAAAAAAATCTAAAGTGGGAAGAATGATAGCTAGAGTTAATGAAAATACTTAAAACAATAGGAGCATGATCAGAAGCCATAATAGCAAGATGCTTAACTTTATAGTGGGAAAAAAGACTAAACCATTGGGGGTTAGCAACAAAACGGTCTAATCTCTCAAAAGTATTCCTCCTATACCAAGTAAAGGGATTCCCAGAAAAACCCAAATCAAATAAACTAGCTCTCAACAAAGCTTCATTAAAACCATCTATAAGAGATAAGGAAGGAGGAATACCACCTTGTTTCTCAGTTGGGGAAGAGATCATATTAAAATCACCCCCATGATCCAAGCTTCATTACCTTCATTAAGCATTTTAAAAAGACCCCAAAGATTTAATCTATCTTGCTTGATACAACTAGTATAAACCACAGTAAAAAGAAAAGATATATTAGCATAGCTAATTCTAATATTCAAAAATTGTTTATGATTGATAAGTATATCAATATCCAAACAATCTTGCCAAAAGAACCAGATTTTGTTATTGCAATTAACAAACGAATTAAATTTACTAAAATGTTTCAAGTAGAGATCATTATTATTAACAACAACAAGAGGTTCCAAGATACCAAAGAAAAGAAAATGATTAGAGCGAATCAAATGTTTAAGACGATTGGTAGCATTAGCCTTAGCAATGCCTCTAATATTCCAAACCATAGTTTTAAAATTCATTGGATGAAATTCCTCCTTTGAGATCTTTAGCACCCGATTGATCCTTGTCAGAAACCCGCACTTGAGATGGCAGAGCAACTGTATAAACAAAATCAGATTCACGATTATTCTTAATCTTTCTTTTCCTGGAAGACCTTTGAACCATCCATTCATCATTAGCTTTATTACACTCATGGGAAGAAGACTGATTAATTAAAGAATCTGTAGGAAAAGTAATTAAAGAATGCTGCTCAACATCCTTATTAAAATCAGTGCTAGTAGTAAAATTACCCAGAGTAAGATCAGAACTATTGGCTGATCTATGTATCTGATTGGCTTTAGGATCCTCGTTGATCAAATCAGTATTTGGAGGAACCATAGAATCCTTCACTAACACAAAATCATTATGTGCAGAATAGTCAACAGATAAAGGAATACTCGCATTAAGATTGGGATTCACATTATCATTATCAGTTAAAGAAGTAGAATTGAGAGCAAGAACATAACCACCTTCATTTACCTTAGCCGTAGCAGGAGGATCAGATATAATCACATTACGATTGGGATCCACAGCCTCAAAAGCAATTAATGAAGAAGAGATGTTAGGAGGACCAGAAACTCCTCCATTAACCTTAACATCTTGATTCATCTTAGCTTTAGGAAAATTCTTGCGCAACTCAGGATGTGCAATAAAGCAAGAAGAAAATAGATGTCAAAAAATCTTGCAATGACTACAATAATGTGGAACAAATTCAAGTTCAACTTTCACGCAGCAACCATCGTTGTCATTGCCCAACCAAATAGAATCCTGAAACACAGTAGTAACATCTCGTTCGACTAAAATACGAGCCAACGAAGGCCGAGTTAGCATACTAGTCGCAGAATCAAGCTTCAACGGTTTACCATAAACAGTTCCTAAAGAATAAAGAACCTTAGGATTATAGTATTGCAACTTAAGACCTGGAAATCTAATCTAAACCGGCACCACAGGAGGTTCTTTCGCCGGATTAAAATCTGGCGTCCATTTAAGAATCTTAAGATAGCATTTTTCAATACTAAGAATTTTTTTTGAAAAGAGAAGAGTATAATCTTCTTTGAGTTGAAGCTTAATCATCAAATTCCGGTTATTAATCAAACCTAACTTCCAATCACCATGCAAATGAAGATCCGCAAAAAATTTACGAATAACCTCCATCCGTGGATGAGCAAAGAAAAACTTACCAATGAGCGTATACTTTAGGGGTTCTAAGAGAAGATTAGATTCTTCCTCATTGAAAATAAACGCAGGTTTACCATTCTTGCGCAAAGCTTTTTTCAGTAAAATATCAGATCCATTGTCCGCAAGAAGGTCAAAAAAACTCGAAGGGAACAGCACCTCTCCGTCACCCGCGCCCTTACCAGACGCAACATCCCGGTAAGAAGGCGCAGTCACCACCATGGCGAGAACTTGATTGAGGAAATCAGAGATAACTCGCAAAGCAGGAAGTCGAAAAGGAAAACGAAGAAAGCTAGGTCAAGAAAAGCTCCAAGAAACCCATCCTTTAAAACAAATAGTACCTGAGATTTCAACTGGCATGAAATTCTTTTCATATTCTTATTGATTAAATTTTCAAAATTTCGCATTATAAATAAATAAATAAATAAAAATTTTTATTTCATATTCTTTTAATCATTCATATTCTGCATTTATATATGAAATTAATCAGAAAATAAAAAAAAATTATTATATAGCACAAATTTCGAGACATGACACAAATTTGAGAGAAATTCCCATCGAGCGACACTCAGTTATCTAATTGTGCCCATTGCTATATTACTCCTATAATAATCCTAACAGTGATATATATATATATATATATATATATATATATATATATATATATATATATATATATATATATATATATATCTGTGTGTGTGATACAAAAATATAAATAAGTGCTCCGAATTTTGATATTTTCGGACGTCATAAATGATTTCGTACAAAAATACGGGGGCAACTGATATGTCACCAATAAATTTCATCATCCAGCACGAATCTTGAGACTTGACACGGGTCTCGAAGTAATAATTTTGAGCAAGAATTATTCAAATCTTGATAAAAAGACATCCAGAGCTCTGATTCTAGTAAAATTATAGTCAAACTGGCCGACTCGATTATACGAGTCAAATGATATAAAAGCTAGTCCAATCTGAGTTAAATCAACCTCAGATCAAGTTATTAATCCATTCATAGAAGATTTCTAGACACATTTGGAAGGACAAACAAATGCCGACACTAGCAAGCCTATACTCAAATCAAATCTCTCGACAAGACGAATCCAACGAGCCCAATATCACTCAATTATGACATTGTTAAGGCCATCAAATGCCCCATTAACACCGTCTGATTAAGGGAAGCCCTCTGGACCGTCCGATCAAAATAGCTGCATTAATTGCACCCAAAATACTATAAATAGACTCTCAACCCTCACATGAGGGGGATTAAGCCTTGGGAAAAAACTCGAGTCTTTGAGAAGGAGCTGAAGTCCAGCACTACCGTCGTCCGTCGTCGAGCACCGCCGACCATCGTAGACCACCGCCGACCGTCGTGGACTACCGCCGATAGCTGTCGACCACTGTTAACTGCCACTAACCTGAAAATCACTGTCAGACATCGCCTACCATCATTTACCATCGTCCGTCATCGACACCCACCGACCGTCGTCGACACCCGCCAATCGCTGTCGACTACTACTAGTCTCCTTCGACCACCGTTAGTCTCTATCGACCATCGTCAGTATTGTCGACGCCCGCCGATCACCGTCAGCCACTGTTGACCGTCACCGTCGATTACCACAAACCAGACATCGTCAGTCGACTCTTTAAATTGGAAAATACAGTTACCCTTTCTTCACTAATGGTTATTTTTCTTATATATGAGTGTGTATTGAATTCTCGTGCAATGCTAAGACAACAATCCATTACTCTACTGCCACGAATTTTCTAGCACACATCCATATATATATATATATATATATATATATATATATATATATATATATATATATATATTATGCTTAATTTATTAAAATAATAACCATTTTTGTCGTTAGATATCAATTTAATAATCAAGGCACATTTTAAGTTATAAGGTCTGGGTATTAAAATTATAATAAGAAAAGAGCATATTGATAAATACAGATAATGTTGGCATTAAAAATTTATGGTAAAAAATTAGTGAAAATTATGCTAAAAATTGTCTATTTTAAATTATATATTAGCACTTAAAGTTAGTAATTGTGCATTAAAATATTAAATAATCACTTCTATTTATTCATTTAAAAATATATATGGACTTTTGAATTCATTACTCTTAAGAATTTTAATATTACCAAAAAATAAAAATATTACCTTGCTTTGTGTGAAATTTACCTCTGAAATGGTTAATTTGGATTCAGGTTGATACAATTAGAGATTTTTTTTTTTAATTTTTTTTCGTTTGGCCTTATATATAATAACTAAGGTTTAATCCTCATATCATTAATTTTATACCAAATCTTATAGTATATGACTAAAGCTTAAAGTTTACAGAGTCTTATTAGACATTTAGGGTATGTTTGGGGCAGCTGCAGCTTATTGAATAATCTGCTGATAGTTGATTAAAAATAATTTACTAATAAGCTAGGTGCGGTGACTATTACAAAATTTTATTTTTTTGGAAAAGTCAGACCGTAACCAGAAAACTACCACCGTACCTAGATAGGCGCGGGTTGAAAAAACTATTTTCTGCATTTTGAAAACATATAAGCTGCCAAAACGCAGTTTACCCAAACACGTCAGGTGGGTTTTCAAAACGCCACCGCATCAAATAAGCCGCCCCAAACGGACCCTTAGATGATATAAGCTTATTGTAAAGCATTTATTGTAGAACTACTAATACCAATTTGTTAGCTAAACATCGACAAATGACATAAATGATGCATTATTGAGAGAAAAATGGTTCTAAATATTAATTTTGAATTAAAAAAAACCACTTATTATATATATATATATATATATATATATATGTATGTGTGTATGGATGGATGTATATATATCTTAAAACTGTGAACTATTTAAACGTGCCATTTTTTAACATTAAAGATAGGTCTCATTTAACATATAATTAACCTGTTCCTCAAATATTATCATCATCAATGAGTTCCTTATACACTATTCAAGAGCAACTAAAATGTCATGTGCATAAAATAATACATTTTTTCTTAATTAAAGCTTATATTCAAGACTTTAACTGAGTAGAAATTTGATTTCCACAAACTCCATCTTGAAACCTTCGATATGTTATTTGATAATATTTATCAGCCTAGAGATCCTTATAGATACAACGCAAGATTTAGACATAAGGGTGAAAAAATAGTTCGCTATTTTCTTTAAAATTCAAGGACTAAATAAAGGAGCCTAAATTTTCATCTTGTGATGTGAACCATATTAATAAATAAAAGCTTAAATACATCATAAAAGTTCCAAGTTGCTCCGCATGCCTCAATCAATTTGGATTAGTTTTCACGAGTTCATCTTTCATTCCTTGACTTGCATAGCTCGCATAATACCAACTTATTTTATATCGTTCAACATTAGTGAGAGTCTATCACTTCCAATTAAAATTACAGCTTGATCAATCCACCTTCATAAATTAGATTGGCTTTAAACCATAGTTTCATAAAAGTTAAGTCAGCTTTAGCTTCCTTAATCAGTCAAATTAGGTGTAGACTATCAAATTAGCTTATGGTTGGCCACCCAAGCATCTTTTTCTGAGATGATCAAATTAGAACTCCTAACGAGATTTGTCTGAACACATCTTCCTAGAGTTATTCACCCATCATAATAGGGCATTCTACAATTACTTTTGGCCATGACATGCTTATGATCTTTATTGGTTGGTCTATAAATGATATTCTCTATCATATTATAATAACTTCTTTCCATGTCACTATGTTGATCTCAAGACCAAGCGCTAGCAAGTCATCCACTAGTTTAACTTCTACTATATTAAAATAGTAGTGCATAAGTTTATTGAAAGATGGTATATCTTCAGAGGGTTTACAAACATATCACCTAATTCTTATTAATTTTCATATCAACACGTGAATATTTAGTATTATATACATACCACTAATTCTTTCCCGTTAATCATATCTACTACTTCATCCATCAAAGTTCGCATACATGCGAAGTAAGAGTTGAAGCTGGCGAATGCGGAAGGGAGGAAGTAGCAGAAAAATTAGGATTGCCTTCCTCAATGTTTTTGGGTAGAAATGGGGTAGGAGTAGAAAGATGGGAGTTTTATATGTCATTGTAGCCTTTATTTTGAATCTTGAGATGAGTTTTAGGAGGATTTGGGTATGGTTTTAGTCATTAGTCAGGCGGGAAAAGGAGAAAGATGGGAGTTTCAATGAGATGAGTTTTAGACGTCTTTGTATGCGGCGATCCCATCACTGCCTTCCCTTTGAAGCTTGCAAAGGCAGGGTGGAGGATTCTGGCAGGAGCAGGGTAATAGAAAGAGAAGGAAGTTTTGGAGGTCTTCGTACGCTTTAACAGACGAAGTGGCTGATATGATTAAGTACGAAGATATGGGTGGAAATTATGGAAATCTTGTTTAAAAACTATGAAAATCGAGAATATAATATAAAGTACTTTGAGTGATTTTTAAATTTGTTAAGATTATTTAGTTTAACTATAAATGAAGCGTAAGTGATAATTTCTTGTTTCAAATCTAAGACTCGTTTTGAGCAATGTGCATTTTATCCAAACTTATCCAGATAAATGCATTGATCCTGAATAAATTGTTAATAAGCTGAACTGATCCGGATAAGTTAGTCGATTGTTTGGTTATGACTTATGAAAAACAGCTAATTATGGAAAATTGACCATTTTGCCCCTGTTCTTAAAATGAAGAAAAAATACGAAACCAACTATAGAAGAGAGAATGAGAATTATACTGCCATGGATTCCACTATAGAGCATGAATAAGAAACTAACAGTATTAAAACTTCAGCTAAATTGCAGACCACAATCCACTTTAACGGCCCAATTGGAATCTTGAAGCTATAAAAAATATTATAACAGGGAACTGGTGTTCCAGATTCTCTTTAGTTCATTAAAAAACAACAAAAAAAAAAGAAAAACAAATACGTCCACATTCTCCGCCAATGACACTGGATGATGCAGCGGTTACCTGCGAAGAAATAGGTCATCCAAGCTGCTCCACCATTGCATGGGAAAGTCAGAAATCCCATAAGCACAATGGAGAAAAGATAAGATTGGCTTCCAAGTCGAATTTAAGTAAGGGAGAGAAGGGAAAATCAAATTAACTTATATACTGGCCATGATCGGAGATTGAGCTACTTCAAGAAATCAAATCAGCCTTTCTTCAGCTCTGCTTCTCCAGAACCTATTCCAGAGGAGCAGCAGTGAGGTTGAAGGAGGAAATCGCTGGTTTCTGAGCTCGCTGGTTTCTGAGCGGGAGAGACGAGCAGGAGCGGGATCGAGCGGCTTCAGGCATAGGAAAGGCGAGCGGCTCGATCAGAGAGGAGCAGGCTGCGGTTCGACGTCAACGTCTGAGGGAGATGAGCCCAGCGAGGGTTTCTGCGTCAGCGTGAGGGAGAGGCGGACGGATCGTGCAGCGGAGGAGAAGGGAGCAACGGGGGGCAAAAGACGAGGGCAAAAGGTGAAATAGTCGAACGAAAACGTGGACCGCGGGGGTTATCCCGCGGTCCGCGTGCAGTACAAAAATAAAAGCCCGTTTTTAAATAATCTTTTAAAAAGTGCAATACAAACACTATGACGGTATTTTTCAAAACGCCCCCGCCGAAATAAACTGTCCCAAACGGGCTCTAAATCTACTAATTAGAATGAAAGAAGACCTAACTCTAAGATAAATAAATCTTGCACAATCACACGTGCTATACATTATAATATTTACAATAGTCCAGCCCTCGTGAATGAGAAAATATTATGTTCTTCATATAGACGTGCGGCGAATAATATCATGTATCACACTATACAACCCTAATACATCATATAATTCAAACTCACAATCCAGACATATGATGCATTTGTGGCAGCTTCTGCTTATCCAAATAAACTGTTTATTTAAAAATGAGAATCACATGATTGGACTTACATTCTACATTTAATATAAAAAACTAATTATATCTTTGAATAAATTGTACAAATACAATTCCCAGAGAGCACGAAGCAACATTTTCAAAATGCCACAGAATAACTAATAACCCAAACCCGAAAACGGGATTCATTAGATACAGAAACGGCTGGGACGTCTACATCAGCAATCTCAGTCCCGTACCTCATGATCTGGCCGTCGCAGCATCGAGTTCTACAATATGCGCTCCCCTCACGCTCTCTCCCTCTCTCCTCGCCGATCGGAGTGAATAGTTCCGCTGTTTAGCTCATCGCCGTCGAGCAGAGAGGCGGCAAGTTGAAAACGATTCCTTCTGCTTGTAGCCCTAGCAACCGCGCGGCTGTCCACAGCTTCTACTGCTATCCGGACGGTGTTGTTCCGGCTGCTCGCCAATCGGAATAGTAGGATGAAAGGGCTCTTCAAGTCCAAGCCTCGTACGCCGGCCGAGGTTGTGCGGCAGACTCGCGACCTTCTCATCTTCATCGATCTCAACTGGGGTACTCGTGAGGTCAAGTGCGAGGAGAAAGTTCGGTTTCCCTCCCTGCTATTTCTGCATCTGCCCTTCACTTTTTAGTCTTACTCTGTTTAAAGTTTAACTCCCCGGCATCTGTGCGACTGTATTTTATTAATTGTTTGTTTGTTTGTTGTTTGTGATGTCAACAGTTGGTTTTTTAATGCTTTATCACCCTAGATTGCAATATTATAATTATTTTCCTTGAAGATATTTTTTTTGGATCAGATTAAGAACTCATATTCTTGAAATTGTGCACTGAAAATGTCTTATTGCAAAGAATCTATCTCATTGTTTGTCATTATTTTAATACCAGAAGTAAAAAAAATATGATTAAAATGAGAGAAGAGACCAGCAGAGCAATGTTCCTCCGCTTTGAAGAATTTTGTTGACCGATCAATGTTTTGATATTGCTTCTTCAAGGCAGATTGTTGATCAAGGCAACCTTTGGCATTTGAATTAGGAGCCTGAATCTTTTCATAAGTTTTTTTCCTTTTTTTTTGTTCAATAGCTTTTGTTGAACTGAATGTCAAGGATGCAAAGGTCTTCTGCCTAAATAATGACTAGCTAAATTCTCTATTTTACCCATTTCATCTGGGCTTCTTAAAATCAAAGTTAACTTGTCTATGCTAGGATTGCGTAAAACGTTGCAAATTAATTGGCACTGTTATCTCTTTAGGGTAAGGAGTTTGTTGGTATTGCATGCCTAAATTGCCTTTTTAACAAATTCTATTACATCTAATTAAAAAGCTCTTGTTTTAGCCTCTATTGGAAAATTTCAACTTTTTTGCTTCATTATTTTCATCGTTAGTTATTTTTTGTTCAAGCTGAAATGTTATAATGAGAAAGTAATATGAGCACAAAAAGGACAATTAATATGAATTGTCAAAGAAAAATTGAAAGTACTTAAAAGTGAGTTATAGATAAAATGAAAGCTCGAGAAACTAATTCTCTTGAAACATTGAAATTAAAAATTGCTAACTGGATTTCCTACCTTGTAGTTTGGTGAAAACAGGGGAGTCTCGATAAATATTTTTCTGATTTCTTCTTTGTCTAATAAATAGAATATGAAATCACTTATCCACCAAGGAGCCAATAGAGTGAGTATTCTTATTTTATTCATATGACTCTAGAGCATCTTGGTTTTATCACGATAATAAATTTGAAGGATGGAAGTAATTGTAAAAAATAGATCAGGATCAATGGAAATGTGTGGGATGAAAGTTCGGCTTGGTATGCAGGAGTAGGCTTAAAGGGACTCTAAACCCAAAGAAAAAGCTGGTTTCAAGTTTTGTTTGCGGACCAGGCTGATTGAGATGCTTCTAGATGGTTGTAGGTATCTGATTGAGATGCTTCTAGATGGTTATAGGTTTTAATTTTTTTGTAGAGCATCTTATATTTGAAATTTGTTTTTTTTTTTTAATTCTAGATAAGCTTTGAAACATTCATAGAAAATATGTCAAAAAATAGCAAGTTGCGTAATAAGATGAGATGTCTTCAACTTTAACTTTTATCAGTATTCATAAATAGAGATGCCATTCCACATTTCCTATTCAAGTGAGAAGGAACATCTAGCTTAAGTAAAACACAACCTATTAACGGTATAGAGAGAGAAGTGTTAACATTATCTAGCATAATATCTAAGTTGGAGTGATTGGTGATTTCTCTGAATAGTTAAAATGGGGTGTCTACTTTAGCATATGTATTAGGAAACTACTGATATACTAATTTCATCGAAAAAAAGGCCTAATGTAATTAACTCTGGTGGTACTGTAATAATGATATAATGATGCCAGTGATTCCAATAGATGGCCAACAATCAGATGGAAGTCAGATAAAAAATTATGGATAATCTCCTATGAGAATTTATTAATAATGAAAAAATAAAGAGGCCTACCAAACTTAATGATCTTTTCGTTATTGAACATAAGGGCAGGTTTTCCTTTATGTGAAAGGAAGTTTATGAGAATATAGATTTGTATTTTGATTAAAAAATAGGAGGAAATTATAATTTGATGAGGATGATCTAACTTTATCATTTAGCCTACTAATAACAATAGGAGGTTCCATTGGGGTTGTTGGAGGCGACCTACTAAGTGGTTCATCCTAATATTTAGAAATAACTGAAAAGTGAGGAAAAGAGAGGTTTATTGAAAAATTGCTGCCAAAGGAGGTGAGTATAGGTTAAAAATTGGAACGGTATGCAAAGTACTGATTAGACATGAGGAAGGAATGAGCATGGTGATGATGATTAGAGAAAGGATAAAAGTTCTCCAAAGGTTGGAAAGAAGATGGAGAAGAAGGCCTTCAAACTATTAGTATTGGTGGGGAGGGGGAGAGTGACTAGGACAGTCTTTCCACTATAGGAATACTGCAAGAGAAGGAAGTGATGCTATTTGGCATTGGTTAAGAGAACAAGATGATCAATTGAAAGAACACACAAAAATAGAGCAAGTAGGATAGGGGCGGGTGGTTGGGCCTCAATATAGACGACGTGCATGTAAGCAAGCAGGAGGCACCAAATGCTGAACACATGTTAGTTGCGGTTGAGTCGCATCAACTCTTGAGATGTGAGCAAAAGCGTAAGACATCTGAGATGGGACGAAGTGTTGTTGTTGGATTCAAGCCTATGCGAGCCAAAAACTGATAACATGAGCGAAAGCATAAGTTGACAGAGACGAGAGTAAGAGATTTTATTGAATTCAAACTTGTGTCGACCACAATATAAGCAGGGAGGAAATGTTGACTTCAAGGTACCTTATTTTGTTTTAAAATTGAGAAGGTGCTTTGTTAGTTAGTAAACATGTACCATCTTTTTTACTTGTCCGATAATTGTTATTATATCACCATATCATCCTAATCACCATGACCACCCCTCTCTCCCATTTGTTGTATTAAGTAATAGTTTTGGAATCACATTCTATTAAGCAACGTTACATAGAAACTCACCAAGGATACGTAGAAACTATAAGTGATTTTTTTAATCCTTCCACCATCGCTCCATCATTTTCTAAAGCCAAATACATGCACCCTGTCCTCTTCTCTTAGTTTGGTTCGTGTTCAAAGTATACACATAAACACACCACAAAATGAAAATGATGATAATTGTTGAGTAAAATTGCTTTCTTATAATTTTATTTGTAAATTCAGCTATGTATTCAACAAAAAAGTCCAAACTCAAGAGCTATGGAATAAATTTGTTCCAAGTTAGACATTTTTGCTCAGTCAAAATGACTACTTCTGTGAAATCTTCTATCAAATTCAATATTATATATTTGAGAAGAACCTTGCTCATTTATTCGAGAAAATAGACACACATAAGCCCGTTGAGAGTTGAATATTTAATTAGTTGTTGTCGAGGGCTAGGAACCAATTGATCCCAACCCAACTCAAGCCCTCTCGTTGTTGTGGTTGTGGGAGCTAAAAACCCCTAGCCATCCTATTATATATTCTTGAGTTGAGATGGAGGAACCATTTAAGACCGTTCCATTTCGTAATCAGTTATTGGATGATTTGATTACTTTGTGGTGGGTGTACTCCTTTATTAATGAGTATATGACTCGTTTCAATTAGCTTGCAATTTATTGGAACTTCAATGAGAATCGTTGTACAATTATTATGAGGGGTTCATTCAAGACTTTGTATTTATTTTTGTTAGGAGCTACTTATGAAAGAGGTTTTTAGCTCAATCACTTAAGTTGGAAGCCTCTTCATCCGGAGATAGTACAACCTACAGTGACTAACAAGTTCATCTTCCGCTTTAAGGGCATCCATCTATGTCATCAGAATGCCAGTCATTGGGAAAACTGCTTTCAAGGCCACTTACATTGCATTTTTTACTTTGGCAAGGTTGGTTACTATGCTAGTACATGTCATGTTAGAGTATGCACACAAACTTTGCTAATCTTAATCAGTTTAATGATGTGCTAGATGATTGTGTGGCTAGTGTGAAGATATCAATGATGCCAAGGAAGCATTAAAGGTAGCCCTTTAGCAACAATGCAATGCTCTGGCCACCTTTATTGACTGATACACACTATTTTTTTCTAAAATTAAGTAAAGATAAAATATGCAGCCTAATCACAGATATCATCAATTATATGAATGCTATTGCCAATTGCCATCTTTTTTTTTGGTTAGGATGAAGCTCGCCCTTGAGTTTCATCCCCATTCATTCAAGGTAGTTTGGATGGGTAAGACAACTATTTGTGTCTACAACACCGCCTTGTCCCCTTTTGGTTAGCCATCTATCTGGAATATAGATGGTGTGAAGTTTCGCTTCGATGCATTATTTCCTTCTAGGTCTGTCTTGGATCTGTAACTTTGATGTCTCTTGGATAGGACAAGACATACATTCAAGTTAGAAGGAATTCATATTGTTCTTAATCCAGTTAAGATGAAGGTAGAGGTGAAATCCGTCTCTTTTTCTTAGGATTGACAAATTTATTACTTCAAAAATTCTTTTTTAATTTTTTATTAAGTATAGGGTAGAAAGATTTATTGAAGGGGGAAAATTACTTATTTATTGATTTTATTTTGTTTATTTTGTTGCTCATTAAGAGAAATTTCAATTTTCGAGGTTGGCAATTGCCCAGCTGGAGTCTTCCTAGTTCCACCCCTTGCAGAAGGCGTCTTTAGTTTATCGAACTTTTGAATTTTTTGCATCCACTAACTATGGATCTCTTTTTATCATTTATAACTATATGATTTGAAGTGTAAAGGTACTCCCTTTCCTATTATGCTCTGATTTTCTTGATCTCTATTTAATAACCTCTATTGATGAGTTTGATAGAGGATAATTCATAATTTTTTATTCATATATCTTGGACCTTTTATGTTGGTACGGCGAGGTTTTGTACTTTCCTTTTTTTAATGTATTTGAGTCATGCTATACATATTATCATGGGAAAAACAAATAGAAAGTGGATCTTAGATGTACGTGTCATTGGTGTTGAGATGATATTGAGTTTTGAAGTTAACTTTGAAGATGATTTCCAATGAAAGATGTATGTTGACGGATGGCTGCAAAGGTTAGCATGATTGGTAGATCGTCGGGATGCTGAAATGGTTGACAGATTGGGTTGGGATTTGCCAAAGGTTGGATTGGAGTTTGTGGAATGGATAGACGGTGGAGTGATTGCGAAGGATTTTGTGAGAAAAGTGATCAGTGAGTGTAGTTACTTGGGAATGTTGTTATTGTGTGCGGTTCTAAGTTACGAAGTCACTAGAGTTTGATGTGGAAAGGGAAAATAGTAGTTGACAATTGTGGTTGGTTAGTTGAAGGAGTTGATTTCATCAACAATTGGAGAAGGAAGAGTTGCACCAGGGAGATGATAGAGATTACGATTTAATGAAAGGTCATTGGTGACAGAATAGTTGAGAAGTTAATGTTGCAGGGTGAAATTAGGATAGTCAACATTCATTACGCTTGAGATTGCTATAGAGATAGAGAAATGAAGAGAGAAGGAGATGATAGAGAATGAGCAGCAGATATGTGTGAGCCATTGAGGGACTATGATAATGCCATATACAAGCATATGAGGGATTGAGAGCAACATGAGAGAGCGGTTGGTGAGAAAATGATAGAGCCAAGTGGAGAATGAGAATGGAGAGAATGCTAGTGATGGAGTGATGGGAGCAGCATGTTAAATAGATAAATAGTTATACTTGTTTTCATTTTAATTTTTTCTTACTATTCATCACAGGATATGTATCTTCATGTGAAATGCCAGTTACGACACACACGCACATGCGCGCTCGCACACACGCGCGCTCGCACACACGCGCGCTCGCGCACACACACGCAATGCATGTTTTTATGCAATGCTACGTCTTTTGTTTGATATCACTTTTGATTGAATCAATTTATGGGACATGTAAAGGTCAACTATAAGATCAATGAGGCATTGACTTTGGAGGATCCTATACTTAGTTTTGACTTTAATTTGCAAGATTACTCTCTTTGGAGGTATTCATATTTTTGTTCGTTAATTTTATTTGCGGGCTTTCTTGTTTATTTGAGTGTTGAAGGAATTTTTGGGCATTTTGGGTGTGACATGACTATTAACATTGTCGGGGATCGATTCTATTGGCTTTTATGAAGTGTGATATTGCATTTGTCAGGTTACAAAGGGGAAGAAATATTGTTTCCGTCTTTATACTCCATCATCCACTCCACATAAGCCTCAGCTTGTGTTAGGTTTACTTCTATACATTGTGACAATTTGACTAAATTCTTGCAGTTATGGATAACTTCCAAAAAATGACAGTGTGTATTCAGTCCTACAAGATTTCTAATATACCATACATTGTTTCTCTCTTATTTGGTAATTTTGGTGAGATTGTATGGTCTAACTAGGTGAATAGTCTCAGATCATGGCATGCATTTTATGAGTAACTTCAGATCTATTGTACTTTGCACATGTATTAGCTTATTTTACTTCTTAGAATTTTTTTTTTCGGACTTTAGTGTTGATCTGTGTCTGAGAATTGCTATATTTTTGGCCTTAAGGTGTTTAGGCCATTACATATTTTAAATTCCCTATTTTGTCCATTTTAGCCACCCATTATATACTTCCACCGACCATTTTGTCTTATCATCTTGTCATCTCCATCACCATAATCTACCCCTCTCCTTCTCTTTAATTGCTAGCTTGAGAATTAACTTGTATTAATTAGATTGTTGAAACCCTACGTAAACTACTTGCAAACCAAAATTGATGCATCAAAATCTTCCCTTCATCATTATATTTTTCAAGTAAAAATTATGCAACCTCTCCTCTATATGTTACCTTGTTTGGAATGATAAGGATGATTGTTGAATGAAATTTCTCTAGTGTTCATAACATTTTTCCTTTGTGTTGTTTTTAATTTCAAGAGGACTATTTGAGAGTGTAGCTTTAGAATTAACTTGTATTAACTAGATTGTTGAAACCTTACGTAAATTACTTGCAAACCAAAATTGATGCATCAAAATCTTCCTTCATCATTATATTTTTCAAGTAAAAATCATGCAACCTCTCCTCTATATGTTACCTTGTTTGGAATGATAAGGATGATTGTTGAATGAAATTTCTCGAGTGTTCTTAACACTTATCCTTGGTGTTGTTTTTAATTCCAAGAGGACTATTTGAGAGTGTAGCAAGTGCAGCTTGTGAAGTTTTTTTTTGGAAGGATGATTCAATCTACGAATTACTGCTTGTAGAGGTCAGTTTTTTTGTTTTCGTAGCATCAGGCTCTCGTAGGATCTTTTTTCATTAATATTTTATTCTCATTGCTTCTTATTTTGTAAGCTTATTAGTCTCATTTTAGGGCCCATCTTATCTTATAAAACACTCATAAAAAACCTAATCCATCCATATCTCGTCATGTTAGCTAGTATAATTTTTTTGATCAGTGACTGAATATGTTTTGCATACGTTTAATTTTTATTATCCTACATCTCCAGGAATCTCATAAAAGAGCAACATGCTTATTGCTGTCTTCTTTTGAAAGAAGTGCCTTGTTTGCTAGCCTCATTCCTGATTTATGCTTTTATGTATGCTTTATTTTTTCCATAGCTCATGCAAATTTTATTCTGTTTTGGAAATGAATTCCTTATTCCATTGTTTTTTTCTTGTGTATAATGATTTTATTTACTTTTATTATCTTCATGGGTCCTCTTCAACTTGATTTAATGCAATTATGTTGCAGGTGGTTGAACTCTCCAAACTTTTCCGGGAATTAAAGTCTATTCTATATGGGAATAGTGAAGCTGAACCAGTGTCTGAAGCATGTGCGCAACTTACACAAGAGTTCTTCAGAGAAAACACGCTGCGCCTGCTAATAACCTGTCTTCCAAAACTGAACCTGGAGGTACTTGTGTTTGAATTATACATGCCTTGCTAGACGCTTCAAGGGACTTCTCAGGCTGATTATTTAAAGAAAGATTTACATACATACCACTCAATTCTTATATATTTACATATCTAACATGTAAATTTCAATTTTACATTCATACCGTCTTAGTTATGCATGAAAAGGTGTATTTCATTTTTTAAAAGTTAAAATAGTTGTATTGTTTGTGATTTGAAAGATTTGGGTGGTATAAATTTGAAAAAGTAAACTTTAGGTGTTAGATATGTAAATAGATATGAATTGGATGGTATGTATGTAAAAAGCCCCATATTTAAATTGCATTTTTGGGCTATATCAGAGTAGTTATAGTTGTTTTCCAATTTTCAATAAAATTTAATTTTCTTATTTAATTATTGTCCGGTGCTCATTTTATTACACTTATTGAGTTGGTCATTTTATCGGTATATTAAGTTCTTTTTTTCCTCTATAGGCTCGAAAAGATGCTACTCAAGTGGTTGCAAATTTGCAGAGGCAACAGGTCCACTCGCGATTGATTGCTTCTGATTATTTGGAAGCAAACAAAGATATTTTGGATATTTTGATAACTGGGTGAGCTATTAGCTGTTGAACTGGTTAAGATGATAAAGAATTAACAATATTGTAAGATTGGGTTTATTGATAAGGAATGACAACATTTTTGTAAAGGGAAGTTTACAAACGTAGCATACAATTCTTATTTATTTACATATCTCACACCTAAACTTTCATATTTACATACATTGCACTTTGGTGTTTTGAACTTATACATGAAAAGGTGGATTTCACTTTTAAAAGGTGATAATAATGCTATTTTCGATGTGATATTAAAGATTCAAGTTCTATGTGTGTAAGTATGAAATTTTAGATGTGAATTATGTGAATACATACGAGTTGTGTTCTATGTATGTAAATGCCCTTTTTTTTAATACAGTGAAAGGGTACAAAAAATTGGTTTCTCTTGAGTGTGCTTCATTATAATTGCAATTTTTATGCAGAATCTTGAAATTCAATTTATTAATTATATATATATTTATTTATTGGACTAACCATTATTATTTTTTGTTAATCTTAGATATGAGAATATGGATATTGCTTTACACTATGGTGCAATGTTGAGGGAGTGCATTCGACATCAATCCATTGCAAGGTATTTCTATGTTTAAATTGGTATTTTTTAAGAAACTCTGTTTTTGATTGCATTATCTATGATATGATAGTCTTCCTTTTTTTTTGCTGGGGATATTTTGTTATGTATGAACATACAGCGGCGCATGTTTTTATTTTGCATGTTTGCAACTTGATTATTATGTGATTTTTTTTAATTCTTAGAAATATCTATTTTTTGTTTGTGGGTTCTTTGACGTGCATTTGTATCAATTTTTTTCTTATCTTATATGTTTTTTATTATTTATGTTGTAGAATATATGATAGAATAATAACAAGCATTAAAGTACTTGTGGAGTGACATAAACATAAATTTTCTTTTAATTTCTACTCCTGACGATACAAAGAACATGAAATCTCTTGTCTACCGTAAAATCAGCTATCTGAATGCTCCAATCAGAGTCATTAATCTATTGTAATAAATGATCGTCATTTTATTTACAAATATGATAAGGTTGAGTTCAAGAATTTGCAAAATGTTTTATGTGATAATATTAAGAGCCGGTGAAGTGATCAACATTAAGGGGCTAATAGGGATGGGATCATCAACACCTATCTCCAGAAGAGAATTTGAATATGATGCCAGTGTTGGAAGTAAACCTCGATTGATGTGGTGGTGGTGGGTGGGGGGGGGGTATCTTCCATTGTAGGGGTAGGAGCATCATTATGAGCATTAGTTGGAAGGTTCTGCGCCTGAAAACTAGCATTCCTCAATTGAAGGTGAGCTTTAAAATCTGTAGGGAATTTATATCTAAAATAGGGCAAAATGAGTAATTTGATTTACACCTCCTTATAGAAAAGGGCAGTTAACTTTCAATTTCACCATGACTCTAGTCATAGAAGTCATAGATGGCTTAGTAAATGAGCTGTAGTAGAATTAATTTGCAAATATTTTCCAAAAATAGAAGCTAGTAAGAATAAGATGGACTACTTGATCTCAAGGTCCTATGCCATTCTATCAATGGAACAAGTGTTTAAATGATGCGGAGGAGAAAAGAAATTCTTTTCGATTGATCTCATAGCCATTGGTGAAGTAGTTTTGGAAGGAATTGAAGACTTTAATATGCTTTGGAGTCACGAGGACATAGAGGGAATGTGTTGTATAAATTGCACTCTTAACTTGTTTCTCATCATCATGGTATCTCTGGCATCAGCTCTACTTTTCAGCACTTCTGATTCAGGTATCTCTAGTATAAGCCCCTTCCTCTTTGCAGTTTTGCCGCCATGACAGCAGCCATCGCCACTTTCCTCTTCTGAATCCGAGCCAACTCTCATATTTCCTCCTCGTCTTTATTCTACAAACATCTACAACCCTTGTATTGGGTCCTTATATACCATCTAAGAATCATAAATCGGTGTCAATTTGTATCTTCTAGAAGTTGTAAAACTTCTCACAATTTGCATGGATATAGAAATATGGAAGTGGGTGATGCTCAACAATGCGGTGGCCATTCATTCCTAGCTTTTGGTGACTTCAAATATCATCTATTCAAATTTTTTTGATGAAACAGTGCGAGGGAAAGATTTTATCTTTCTAATCCCTGTCCGTATGAACATATATCAAAGAGAGACTGAGAGAGAGAGAGAGAGAGATAGGAAAATTTCATTGCTTACAAGAGAGCCAATTTTGTAGATATCATATGGACTCATCACAAGAGGGATGGAAATTCAATGTAACTTAATTCTTGTTGCCAAATAAGACAGCGATAAAAGAAAACATTATGAATTTTTTTATTACATTTGCCTTTGTTTTGAAGATGACGCCACAATTTACTGATGTTATCTGTTCCCATTTAGAACCTGGTAATAGTTATGTCTGATAAATTTTTTTAATTTCATAGGATATTAGTTGGGTGATTTAATTATTCATCCATGTTCCTAGATATGAAGAAAACTTGAATAATTATTGGATTATTATTTTTAATTATTTCATTATTTTGGAGTATTTTTATAAAAGGAACAAGAAACAAAAACAGACAAATATTCCTGCTACTTTCTCCATGAACATTAAATTTTAATTTCTACATACTTTCTCTAAAAAATCTTATTCCTTCTTCCGTAATATCTAATTTTGTTTCAGTTTTTCTTAGTAGATTTTCTTTCAATTATGAACTTTTATGGATTTTTTTCTTTCATTTTTTTTTTACTGCAGATATGTTTTGGAGTCAGAATACATGAAGAAGTTTTTTGATTATATTGAGCTCCCAAATTTTGACATAGCATCCGATGCCACTGCAACTTTCAAGGTGAAAAAGCACCTTTTTTTCTTGACAGCTGCTGTGTTAAAACTTATTTTTCGCAGGCAATGTGTTTTCTTTACATCTGCCCTGTTTTAACTTATTTGTCTCACGCTAAGAGTGTTTTTTTTTAGTTTGCTATTATTAATCTTCTTGTATTTTATTATCCCAAAGTCTATGATACGGAGCTGTATCAATAGAGTTAAAAAATGAGTTATAATATATGATTTTTGAGGGTGCAAAATTAATGAACATTTGTTGATTTACCTGAAGATGATGTAATAGAGTGATGTGCTTAAATATTTTCAGTTTATTACCAAAAGAGAATTAGAATATTATTGAAGATATAGCTATTTATAATTGAGGTCATTTGGTTTATTGTGGTACTTTGAGAGTACTATGCAGTATGCAAATATAATGGCGATTTTAAAGAATATTTTTTAAATTGCAATTAAATTGATTATTATCTATGGATTCAAATGCTGGATGATAAAGAAGTTATTGAAAGCTAAGCTGAATTTGGGAAGAAATGAGAATGCTATGGGGGATGTGTGACAAGATTATGAACTATTGCTGTAGAACTGATTATATACTTCATGGTTGGTTTGTGCAACACTTAATTAAGGAAGGTAGTGAAAATTTGAGTAAATGATTAGATTGAAATATAAGGGTAGTAGGAAATTACTTGAGGAAAAGAGGCAGATAATGGATTAACTAGAACTTATGTAAAGCGATCTGCGAAATCTATAGTTAACACCTTATTGATTCTGATAACTAATCTTTTACTTAAAATCTGAGTAATTGAGTATCCTAACGGGTCAATGTTTCCCCATAGTTAATCATGAAAACAAAGTGATATTTGCACACTATACCATTGAGCAAGAGACTAAGGGTATGTTTGGGAGAGCGTTTTACAGCGGCGGCGTTTTTAAAAACGCCGCCTTACTGTTTGAATAACGCGATTCAGCGAACGATCGAGCGGACGTGATTTTAATTTTGCGAAAGAATCTGATCGCGAGGTCACCCCGCGATCCGGCGTTCCGCTCTTATTTTCCTCACTTGCCCTTCGCGAGCCGTCACGCAAAACCCTATTTCCCTACTCGCGCGGCCTCTCCCCCAATCCCGAACGGTCCGTCGGCTCCTCCTCTGCCTGGTTCTCTCGCCGGTGACCGCACCCCGGCCTCCATTCCGCCGGCGCCGAAGGCCCTTCCGGCCTTCCTTCTTCACGCGTTCTCTCCCGTCTCTCTTGGCGCACTATCTTCCAGATCTGCCGGTGAGTTCCATCTCTCTCCAACTTCTTCCAGGGCACTCATAATCCTCCCCTTATTTCTCCCCTGCTTACATGATCTATGAGTTAAGCGTTTATGTTGATAGGGATTTTGCTTATTTCTCCCCTTATGAGTTAAGTATTACATGATCTATGAGTTGAGCGTTTATGTAGATAGGGATTTTGCTTGGTTTGAAGGAATTGAAGAGATCTAATGAAAAAGAAATGAATCTAAAAATGATAAAGACTGTTTGGTTCGATCGTTGTTGAAGTCGAGAACTCTTGAATTGTTGTCCTGTCTAATTTCTTGAACTTGTTCTAGTCGAAGCCGCATTTCTCCAAGACTTACTCCCAAAATAAAAATATTTTCCTCAAATTTTAGGATCCGTTCATGGTGTCATATCAACCCTATACCAACACGCTTCAAAGGCTAGATTGTCTCCCGAGATTTGAGATTGTTTTATGTGTGAGCTCGAATCGGAATCCAAGTGTTGCATAGAAGACTGCTTTTGAAAGACATCAATCAACTAGGTGATAGTTGATGAGCTTTACAATCTTTTGATTTCTTTTGATTTTCCGAATCAATAATTACAAAATGCAAAAACCAGTGTGGTGGGCTGATCATCGGTTCCTTTAGCCAGGTAACCTTGTATTAACGGGCTTCAAAAACCTAAATATGTAATGTATTAATGACTCGATCTCTCTGTCCCAATTTCTTTGGAGTTTTTTGTGGGGGTCTCAATCTCTCTCCCCATATTTCTTGGAGTTTTGTGTGTGGATTTTTTATCTCTATGTGTATGCTTATTTTCCGAATCTAATTTGTGTGATGATCTGAATTTTTCTAAATGTGCAGTACAGAACTTTGGTGAAATTTATATAGCTTGTGCACAAATTAGAAAAGTTCACGGGATATTTACGTAGCTAGCGGGCAAGTCTATATAGTTTAGTGAAATTTACATACTTTAGCACACAACTATTATGTGTTTACGTACATATGAGTATAGTAGTTGTATGTGTTTAAATATGAAAGTTTGAGAATGACTACAACTGTATTTGTGTGTATTTTAAGGGTTGAGTGTCACTTTGGTACTTAATCGATAATAGTGTTAGTTTAATGGGGTATTACAAATTTGAGTGCTATGTGCATGAATATGAAAGTTTTGATGTGAGATATGTTAATAGATTAGAATTAAGGGCTATGTATATAAAAGAAACTTGTTAGATGAATTGATTGTGGCATTGGTGTGTACTTGTTGGATGAAAGTTTAGCTCTGCTTCTGTTTTAATGTGACGATGTTGGAAGGATAGAGGAATGGATTTCAGTAATTATTCTTTGTTTGGTGGTTTAAAAGAAAGTTTCTTGTTATTTGTATGGTAGATTTCATTTTTCTTTCATGTTTAATAGGAATGAATTTCTTACATAAATGTGTGTTGGTCTTTTTTATGGTAGAAATCAGCATATATGTTATATCTTTTGAAATTAATGTGACCAGTAATCAACATGTCATAAGAAAAGTTCTCCTATAGGCTTGATAATTTATGTGACTAATTGTCGAGGGATGTATAACCTATTGATGTAATATTTTGAAATTGTGATTTCTTAAGAATTTTTAAAATTTGTTGATGTTTTTATGTATGAGTTAATTCATGAATGGTTAACTTACAAACAACAAATATATAAAAGGGCAATATAATTTTTATTTTATAAATAGTTGCAGCACAGCTGATGCGCAACTGAACAAATCAAATAGACACGGCTTCTCTTGGAGCAACTTCCTCAATGTAATTTCTACTATAGCTATGTTGTACAACAATTTCTTCAAATAACAATAGGTATCCCAAACCCACATAGATTTGGAATATTTTTGGATTACTATTTTCTACCATTGTTATTGCTCTGATGCTCTGATGCACTGATGCTATGCCTTGGATGATTGTTTTTTTTTTCCTTATTTCTGTAAAATTTGTACTATTGTACTTTTTATGTAATAGTCATTGTTGTAAGTTAATGTAATTGAACAAACACAAAGGAATGTAGATAAATTTAGATATAATGCTTCGATATTTAAACTCGTGCATGAAAAGGTTTATTTCATACTCGTGCATGAAAAGGTTTAATATTTTATATCTAGTTTACATTCATGTTTACATTCATATCTAGTTTTCTCTTTTCCTACATTACTAAGTGAGTACTAAAATGAGCACGACGAACGTGGGTGGATCGTCCATTGTATGGGACGGAAATGCTACGATTATATTCGTGATCTCTGTCTTAAAGAGATCGAGTTAGGAAATAGAGCCATCACACTGTTTCGATGAGAAGGTTGGCAAAATATAATGACCAAATTCAACGAATTGACGGGAAAGAAACTATGACGGAATGAAATTTAAGAATAAGTGGGATCAATTAAAGAGGATCGGAGAGCATGGAAAGACCTAAAAGGGGATGTACGGAGTTTAGGCTGGGATCCTTCACTCGCGTACAATAAGCTACTCCCGATGCGTGGTGAAGTTGAAAAACTACGGGTATTGCTTTACTTATGATTAATTCTCTATATATGTATCATTAAATTAATCATGTTTACCTAATCATGAGTTGCTATTGCATTGCGGAGTTGTTCCGATCGACAGAAGTTCAAAACAAATGGCATTGATCCGGACTTGGAAGAGAAGTTGGATATCATGTTTAATGGAGTTGTTGCGACGGGATCTCATGCCTTTACCCCATCTCGGCATGACTTATTCGATACACCCGATGACCAGTGAAGCCAGAGCACCTAAGTGATTCCGGCGGAAGGCCCTCCCACACCCACATAGATTTGGAATCAGCTGGTGCATCAAAACGACGGAAGGTTCAAAAGAAAAATATGGGTATCGCATTCATCGGGGGCACTATAGAAAAGTTGGTCGATTCGATGCCAACGAAGTCTGCATTGTTTACGAAGAATTTGCCATTCGGGAGAGTCTTGATCTACTAGAGACACATGATGAAATTAAGATGGACGGGAAACTATACATTGATTGTGTTAAGTTCTATCTTTGGATCCGATGCGTAGAGACTTCTTCCGCAATATGCACTGCAAAGATCGACTCAATTTCTTGCGCTCCTTAATGGAAAAATAGATGTTCTATGATGTTTGTTTTATGTTTTTTTTTGGGATTATTTGTTTTATTTATGTATGGATTATTCTCTACATATTCTAGTATGCACTTTTCCATAAGTATTTATGATTTATTTGTTTTATTTTTGTATGGATTATGTTCTTTATGTTTATATTTCAATAAGCGTGAGTTTTTACAATTTCATTTTTAATAGCTCCAATAGGATGAATCCAGGAGGAATTGAATACGATTAGAAAAGTTATTCGATTCTTACTCTTGCTATACCACTACTATATAACGTACCTCGACCGAACTCCATGTATGACATCGAGTTTTATCGGTGATAAATGGGTCGGTGAGTTACTACAGGGACACCCGACACGTTTTGCAAATATGTTTCGAATGACAAAAGAGATTTTCAATGACCTGATGTATGAACTACATCGCGAACATGGGTTGAATGCGCTCGTCCAGGAATGACATGCGAGAGGTGTTAGCAATTACACTGTACATCTTGGCGCAGAATCAGTCCATCAGAGGAGCAATGGAGCGCTTCCAACATTCATCAGAGACCATCAGCAGATATTTCTCGGTGGGGTTGAATGCTCGCAGTAAGTTTGGGTTCGAAAATAATAAAGCCTGCAGATCCTTCATTCCGATCAATTCCCCTCGAATTGCGAATGACACTCGCTACATGCTGATTCTTTAAGGTATATTTCAAACATATCACTTCGTATTAAAATCTTGTACTTCTCATTTATTAAATATGGAAATATGCTTATCTCCGGAATTGTGTTGGAGCTATTGACGGAACACGCGTCGATGCACGAGTACCTATTGCAGACCAAGTTCCCTACATTGGACGTTGTGGTTATCCTACACAAAATGTCGTAGCCGTTTGCGACTTCGATATGTGCTTTACATTCGTCGTAGGCCGGATGGGAGGGAGCGCACACGATACCCGTGTTTTTAAATTTTCAACTAGACGTGACGAACATCGGTTTCACACCCCTCGTGGTACGTAAATACAACAAACATTGTTAAAATTTACGAATTATTCGTAATTAAATTTTTCATGTAGGTAAATATTACCTTGTTGATGCTGGATATCCCTCTACAGGGGATATCTTAAGCGCTTATCACGACACAAAGTACCACATTCCCGACTTTGAGAGATCGAGCGGGATTGCACGGGGAAAAAGAAATGTTCGACAAACGACACTCCTCATTACGCGGTGTGATAGAAAGATCATTTGGAGTATGGAAGAAGAAGTGGGTGATATTACGCGATATGCCCGATTACGCATTTCGTAAGCGAGTTAAGATAGTTGTGGCCACTATGGCATTGCACAAGCTACATCCGACGGCACCACTCCAGGATCGGATGCGGACTTCACTCATGCGAGAAGATGACCACTATCGGATTCCACCGGAAGCGTATGAATTCCGTGTTGGACGGCCGATACCGCGAGGATGGTTCACACCGAAACAACGTTCGTGACGGCGAAGGGGCAACGGAGATGGCTGCGTTGCGCGACCAGATTGCCGACGAGATTGCTCGGTCCTGAATTCCCACGTTGTTTTAATTTTGCATGCTTTATGTAACATTGGGATGTTATTTTACTCTTTACTTTGGTATAAATAAATGAATTTCCATATTATACTCTTTATTCTGGATGTTTTTATTTTGCAAATGTGGGTTTGTGCTTCCAATGATTTTGATGCAAAAAAAGGTCATTGCTGATATGTTGGAATGACTTAACAAAGAGAGGCTTTGTATGGAGTCACTCGCTGCTGTTAAAGATTCTTAAAGCTGTCTTGTAATCTAAAAGGATCTTGCTTCTTCTGGATGACATTTGTCTGTTAAAGATACTTGAGGCTATTGAAAATTTAAAATATCTTCGATAGTTGAATCTTACTATAAATCTCACTTAGATTTGTGGAGGCTCGCACTCACAGATTATTCTAAAAACGGCTTTATTATAAATTCAATGGGAATGACAATGTTTATGTATTATAAATTCAATGGGATTACAAGTATTGGAGGATTGGTTTGATGGAGCAGGAGCTGCATCATATGACTGTTTCTTTCTTTGCTTACATGAATTCTTTTTCGGTTCTTTATCTTGGTGGATTGCATGAAATAGAGTGGCATTGAGAAATTCCAGCTTATTCTCTGTGAAATAAATGGGTTTTATCTTGTACTTCGATATTTGAGTGAGATTGTGAGAAATGATTGAAGAAAGGCGCTAGTTTTGTAAATATGAATGTCTCACAGTGCTATGTAATCACCCTATATTTAAAATATCCCTATATAGGGATATTTTAAATATAGGGTGATTACATTCATGCCACTCTATTTCATGCCATTCTATCTCATGCAATCCACCAAGATAAAGGTGCTAAATATTAAGGGATTACAAGTATTGGAGGATTGGTATCGATTTTCAAGGTAATTAATTATTCTACAAATGCGGAATTTTGCATGAAATATTTTATGTTGTAATAAAACTTACCACCAATCTTGAGCAGCTCGTTTAAGGAATTAGGTAGGATTATAAGCTTTACATTCTGGTTTATTGGTCCTTTCTCCTTCGGTGAATGCAAATGTATTGTGACCCTTTTAGTCATCTTTGCAACACCACTATCAGATGACTCTCTTCTTTTCTTTGGACAGGAATTTTTCACTATATCAGAAATCATTTCATTACTTGCATTTGTTGTTTGCAATTTACATACATACCACACAATTCTGATATATTAACATACACCCTAATTAGTAAAAGAAATGCTGGTGGTAATTTATAAAAGATGCAACTCATTTGAATTTTTTTATCATTTATTTCAGGAACTTTTGACAAGGCATAAATCAACTGTAGCGGAGTTTCTCTCTAAAAACTATGATTGGGTATGTACTACTTTTTTGGTAGAAATATTGTGGTCTTCTTTTTTTTATTCTGGCAATTGCAACACACAAAAGTATTCAATTTATTTTCTCAATGTTCACAACTCAAGGTCAAGGGTAATAGTGATAAAGATTTTACACTATTTGGTTAAAATCCTTGCCTTTTTACACTACTTAGTTAAGTTGGGAAACTCTCTCTCATTTTTATACTCGGAGGAGTTTCTTGTTCTTGCATTATTTTTGTAATTCAACTCCAATTTTAGGGCACGGCTGAATTCAGGACTATTGAGGTGTACTATAAATATTATTTTTTAGGGGCATTTACATACATACCACACAATTCTGATATATTAACGTATACAACACTTAAACATTTATATTTATTTACATACCATTTAATTTATTGACATCACACCAAAATTATCAATGTCACCAACTTTTTAAATGTGAAATTGTTTACCTCATTTTTGATGAGGTCCAACTAATTCCTCTTTAGAAGCCTAGGATCTAGCCATAAGAGTTTCTTATCGACTATCTTAGAGGTCTAGTAACAGGACACACCCCATTTAGAACTTCGAACCCCCTCTTAGTTTTTCTAGGAGGCCTCACATAGATGGTCTCGAGCCATCACCATTCGGGTGAGTGGCTAGGGCTACAAGCCATCACCATTCAGGTGAGTGGCTAGGGCTACAACCTATCACCATTCGGGTGAGTGGCTAGGAGCACAAGCTCTCACTATTGGATTGAGTGGCTAAGACCATGTGGAGGCCCAAAGAGAGCTTCCATAGGATCGAAGGCCTTAGTAGATTCCTTCATGGGTTGGCTATGCACACAATCAATACACATAAACACTGAAATTTCCATCACCCGCACCTTTAAAGGCTTCACAATTAATCAAAACTTAAATCAATTTTCGGAACGATCAATCACGAACTAAAATTTTAAGAATAATTGAATTTCATGTATTTTTGACCGCCGACAACGAAGTTATCCGGACGACCTCGGATGACGAAACAAACTGCGCTGGTGCGTCCGGAACGTCGATTTTACCTAGGAGGGACACCTATTTCACCACAGTGTCGCATCCGAGCCAGGAATGTGCGAATCAATTCTTATTTTAATAATAATAATAATAATATAATTAAAAAAGGCATCATATTTAAACATATGCACACAACCCTAAAGGGCGGTCTTTTTTTTTGCAATAACTTAGTGCCATTTTTGGCGGAAACCCTACCTGCTTCATGACTTCTCCTGAGCTCCCTTCCTCGTGCTCGAAACCCGCCAACCGACCCTCCTTGCCGACACACTCCTCAACGTCGGCGCTCCCCTCCGCCCCATCTTCCTCGCTCGAGCCTCCTCTCACGTAGTCGCCACCCTTTATTTCTTCCCTTTCTCAGCCCTCGTCTTCTCTAGATCAAACGCGTGCCGACTTATTCTTCCTCGTCGGCGGCATCCTACCAGCCTTCATAGACGTCGGCGTCGAGCTCTTGCCGATCCCAGCTGCTTCCTATGCATAGCTCCGGACTTCACGCCTCCTTTCAATCTTCGCGACCGCAGCACATCACCTTGGCTTCTCCCACCAACGAAACCTCCTCCGACGTGCAGACCTCTCGTCGACATTCTACAGCCGGCCTCCACCCCCCGTGCACGCAAAAATTTGGCAGAGCTTAAGAGACTCCATTTTGTGTTGTTCTTTTGCGTGCCACCGCCAAGCTACTCCACCTCGTCACCCCTCATTCTTGGTGGTCGGAAACCTCGTCGGAGTGCTCTACTGTCGATGGACAGCAATAATGTCGTTGCTTGAAGGCGCGGACGTCTTCTCCTTTGCAAGAAAGCCTTCTCTCGGGCTCCATCAGACTACAGGCAACATTACGACGAAATAACCTTCTTAAACCCTTCTTATTTTCTTTCTTAGCTAGCCTTGAGGTTAGTTTTGGTAAGTGTGTGGGTTCGATCTCCCACAAGAGGTGCATGCGCTAGTGTGAGTCGACGCTGTCACGTGTCTACGTGATGGATCGTTGTTTTCGCTAGAGGAGGCCTTAGATGTTTGTTGGCTTTGGATTGCATTGCATTTTGCTTGGAGTGTGTTCACTTTCTCACTTTGCCTCGATCGGCCGATCTGGCCTGATTGACACTTCATTTTGCCTTGACCGACCACCCTGGCCCGGTCGACATTTCACTTTGCTTCGACCGGCCGCCCCTGACTCGGTCTACACTTCACTTTGTTTCGACCAGCTGCCCCCAGCCAGCCTCGGCTTGGTCGGCGCCTCACTTTCCCTCAACCAGCCACCCTGCCCCGGTCAACACCTCACTTTGCTTCGATCGGCAGCCCCGGCCCGGTCGGCATTTCGCTTTGCCTCGATCGACTGCCCCGCCCGGTCGACACTTCACTTTGCTTCGATCGGCCGCCCCGGCTTGGTCGACACTTCACCTTGCTTCGACCGACAACCCCAACCCAGTCGACTGACCAATTTAGTACGACAAACCGCCCGGCTCCGTCGACCGACCACTTTGATTCGATTGACCTCCCAGGCTCGGTTGACCGTGCACCTTGGTTCGACCGTCCACCACGGTCTGGCCTACCGATCACTTGCATGCTTGTATGTTTTTGGAAATTTTGCTTGTGTATGTTTGCTTGTGTCTGTTTGCTTGTTTGTATGATGCATTTGCATCTTGTATGTGCTAGCTTGCATGATCAGTGTCATTTGGTTGTCCTACACCTTTTCGGGTCACTGCCTCCACGACACGCCAATTCGTCGGGTCTCTCTCCTAGGCACGCCCATCCCTTCGAGCCCTTGCCTCCATGGCACACCCATTCGTCGGGTCCCTGCCTCCTAGGCACGCCCATCCCTTAGGGCCCCTGCCTCCATGACACACCCATTCGTCGGGTCCTTGCCTCGTCGGTCGCCCGTCCTTTAGTGTCACTGGCTCCACAAAACACCCATTCGTCAGACCCCTGCCTCCTTGGCACGCTTGTTCTTTCGGGCCATTGTCTCCATGACACACCCATCCCTTCGGGTCACTGCCTCCACGACACGCCCATCCCTTCGAGTCATTGCGTCCACGACCTACTTGTCATCAGCACTTCTGTCACGTAATTGTTTGCATTTGCATACTTGCATGGATTGAGATCTTTATAGTGCACTCATACAAGATGTTATACATAGTTGGGGCCTGTTTTCACTATGGCTTTGAAAATAATTTAAGTGTTTCTTAGGTCGACCTCCTCTTTTTCTTTTGTTTTGTTTTATTTTTATTTTTCTTGCTTAATGGTTTAGTTTATGTGCTTATGTTTGATATAAGCGCACATATATAGCGTCGGCTATATATGAACCATCAAGCAATGCTATAAAATGAATGGTTTCGGGGTTTAAGAGTGGTGATGATAAAGACATCTGCGAATAAAGCAGAATAATATTGCATCATACGATATCGAGACTTGATCCAATGACTTGGTGAGAATGTATGATGACAATTTTATTCACTGACACTAGACTAATGAGGATCATTGCTTTCTTAGGTTGACGGTGGTTCTAGCCCAACAATGTAATCGACTCGTGGACAATTCAATTTACAAAATATATAAATTTAATGACAAAACAAATACATTCTTTACAACATCAATACTTTTGATTGCTAAATAAAAATTTATTTTGCTTACATGCATGATAAACCATGAACTTTGAATGATACAATTTGAATGTCCACTCGTCGATTACTTGTACTGTGTTAAGGATTGTCCTCCTATGATTGTCTTGTTAGACATTTCTAATTGAATGTCGCGCTTTATGTACGTGGATGATCGATGATTTCCTACAGAGTCCTTCGGGATAAATCTGAGCATACCTCGAACCTGAATTCTTATAGTCCGCCTCATTTTTTTTAATAATTCACATGTTCTTTTACTTGCCATCTGTCCTTTTACTTATCATTTGATTCTTGTACTTACATATACATACATGTTCGTCGTAGTAGTTAAATTCTCTGTAACACTTGTTTATTTTGCCTTTGATACTGACACATTTTGCAACAGTAACAAACACGCCAAGTACACAGTTCTATTTTATATTTGTTGCATTTTACCTTCTTTATTGCACTCTTACTGCTTTTATTTACTACATTTTTATACTGGTTTTATTTACTGCACTTATACTATTCGCATGTTTATGCATTTACTTACGGAACTTGCAGAGCCCTAGGATATAGAACAGTAGGACACCTATTTAGGAGGTGCTCTACGACAGGTCGTGACCCACAACTGCATGTTCACACATAAAACATAACCCTAAACTGGATGCACCACGTTAAGGAGCTCGGAGCAGCCTTTAAAGGAAGCGGAAGCAAGCGGACGGAGGGCGACGATTAAGACACCACAAAAAGCGGATCAACTCCAGCAGGATAATACGTGAAATAGATTTACATCAACTAAACCCTTCATTAGTCTAAAACAACAAACCCATAGGATTTCAAGGTAGTCCGCCTAGTGTGTTATAAATCCTCACATTATCTTTAAGCTTTTGCAATATAAGCCCTAACTCTTTTAGGATTCTGAGGTTGTCATTCGGTACGACGTAAATCCTTCTATCTTTCTAGGCTATTTGCACGATCGAATATCGCGCGAATGTAAGTCCTAAGTTCTAAAATAAATTGCATGATGAAAATAATAAATAAAATTATTTCAAAGACATAAATCCCAACAATATGATAGTTTGGGAAGTCATTGAGGTCCTCCTCAGAATCTATGACATCCTATACCTTTCATTCCTTTGACTCATGAAAATAAATATTCCTATTTGATCCATTTCCACTTGTTACTCCTCACAAACTACCTTAGAAACCTAAACTTAAGTTCGTGGAGACAAAACCACTGATTCTAATCGAGAGTTTTCTTAAACGATTTTAATTACTTAAGATATAATTAACTACTGGGGCTTGCCTCTATAAGGATCTGAGAACCCAGGTAAAATAATCTCTACCTAATTCTTATATTATGTAAGAAAACTTGTTGGCCAAACATAAATGTTTCACAAAACAGATGTCACAAACTCTTTAGTTCATGTGGTTAAGCCTACTAACTAGTGATTCGCTTATTCTTTAGAATAGTGTATTACTTGCGGTATCATGTTCAACTATCTAAACTATCGAATATGTGAGATCTATTTGGTCTCATTTATTTCAAAATTAAAATATTTTTTTTTTCAAAAATCGCAATTACCCATATATGTTAAATTAAATTTATATTATTTTCAAAATTTCCAGCCGACAGAGATACACCTTTTTCTTTCATATTTTTTTAATACCCAAGTGTTAAATGTAAATATCATACTTTAGGGGTTAGATCTCTCAACACATAATAATTTTATGGTATATAAATTTCCCTATTTTCTATTTGCTTATTAGAGCACACTTTGCCATTGTCAGAGCTGATTCGAGATATTTTTAAATTCCTTGGTGTTACTGTAAAATGTACTTTTGCCTTACTGCCTCAAAACTTTATTTAAATCTTTGTTTTTGGTTTGTGTTTTATTTTATGAATGAGATTCTTTTTTTTTATTATTGAAGAGAAATGCCATTTTTCTTCCAAAAAAAAAAAGCTACATTTAAATTCAAACTACATCAACTTATGCTTAGGTGGAATAATAAAAATATTTTCCAACAAAGAGTATGGTACCTATTACGAGTGATCCAGTTATGTAATTGGAGCTCCCAATGTTTTATTTTTATTTTTATTTTTTAATTTCTGTAATATTTTGTGTGTGCGACCTTTTTTTTTCTAATTTTCTTTTCTTTTTTTGCTGGAATAAGATTCCTGCAATTAACTGTATTGTTTATCCAAACCCAATTTTCTTTTGTGTACCTTTTTAATTTCTCTCTTTTGAATATTTCAAAACCATTCAAAGCTATTGTTCTATTCTCTTTTATTTAACCATTGGGCATTCCCACCCTATATTTATTAAAATCCTCCACTCAATTGCTCCTAATGTTTACTATATATTTATCTTAGCATACTCATTTATGCATGGTTATGGAAAAAGAGATTTTTGTGTGTTTATTAAAATCCTCCACTCAATTGAACTTTGTCAACTTGTCATTAGTGACTATTTCCACTCAACACTTTCATTCATAAAACATCTTAGATCTTAATGTAATTTTTTGAAGTTAAACTTTAAAGCCCCATCCTTTCGTGCTAGCCCCCCTAAATGATTTTTGTGACTTTCTTAGTCTGATTTGTGACCTTAGCCCTATCAAGTTCTACAACCTTGCAACTACTTGGCATTCTTTTGTCTGAGCATGCATTGTTATCTTTCAAAGTGTCTTGTATGTGGTCCATGTTATCATTGTTGCCGTGTCAAGATTTGAGGTCAAGTTTGATTGAAATAGAATATTGGCAGAAGAAATCTAACTTGGGAGAGGTGAGGTAGAGGAAAATGCATGCATGCGTCTTTGTTCATTTGACCATGTGATCAAGCTCTCTTTGTTGCATTATGTTCATTCAACAAGCCTCTAAACCCATTTAGAATTAGCTAGGTTGCTTTATGGCTAGGTTAGATTGAATCAAACATTGAGTTGATATTGAATTACTGATTCATTAGAATTGAATGAATTTTGAACCTTAAATTCTGGGTGGGGCCTTTATCTTATACATAGTAACCTTGAACTAATTTATTCAAACCATAGTATGTATTAATTTGCAATAATACCAGAGAAGCGCTTGTCTTGGTTCAAATTTAGTAGTTCGAGTAAACTGCCAAAATAGAACTATTTATGTGGGGTCTTTACTCCCAGAGTTTATAAAGTGTCAAATTAATTCACATTACTGTTTTAATGGGGGCTAAAATAGTTCCCATGGGGACTTTCAACTCATTAGAAAAAAATCATGAGACTACATTGACACTTTTATAAACTCTAGGACTAAAATGACCCCTTGCAAAAAGTTAGGGGATCATTATGACACTTTTATCTTTAATTTTGTTTATTTTGTGTGCTAATTTGTTGTTACATGATTTTTTTTTTTTTCAGTTTTTTGCAGAGTTTAATGAGAAGTTGCTTTCTTCTTCCAACTATATCACAAAAAGACAAGCTATCAAGGTGTTGTTTCTTTTATGTTTATATTGATACGCAATTTCGTTTGGCGTTGCTTTAGCCCTGTATAAATATGAATTGGGAACATGCCACGAAGAGAAAAATTTTATTGTATATTTTAATTATTTTATCTTAAACTTGTAACTGATGAATACCATAATAAACTAACCTTTGAATACTTGCAGCTTTTGGGAGATATATTGCTAGATAGATCAAATTCTGCAATTATGTTGCAGTATGTTTGTTCGAAGGATAATATGATGATTCTAATGAATCTTATGAGGGTATGCAATATCCTTTGTTGCTGTTTAAATTTTTATTTTTGAAATATTATTAAAATCACTCGAAACCTTTTTTATGGTTTTCATTTAAGCATTTTTTTAAATTAATTTGCAACAAAGCCTAGTCATGCCAAAGTTTATATTGATATATTTGGCAATTTTATTCATTAATGAAAATGATGCTGAAGTCTTTCATGATGATCAGTTTGAAACATGATTCTTATTTTTCGTATTTTCTTAGGAGCTTTAATTTTAGTAATTTTTCTTCTGTCAAAGTTCTTTTTTTAGTAAAATATGCCCTTGTTATGGTTTTTATGATGACCTAAAGTTCACTGGATGTCTATTTATTCTTTGTTAATATTTTCACAACTTCAATGTGGACTATATTTTTCTCATTCTTTATCATATATGATATTTTATTGGATCTGATGATTATACATGATCTGGGGATTACATCAAAAATATGAGTAGTTGGATCATTCATGATCATCATTTGGGAATCAAAATACAGAGAGACTAAGAGATCGTGATCATAGAAATTTATTTATATGATTTTTTGTTTGGGACTATTAATAGTGGTGATTCTCAGGTCACATTATGGATAATGAAGGTTAAGTCAATGATTCTCATATCACACTGGTGATGAAGATGGGCAATGCTAAAATCTAGGTCATTGAATAGTTGTTCGGGGGATGATAAAATTATAATGAATTTGAACTTGTTTTGAATTTGTTTGCCTTGAGAATTTAAATTTGAATTTCCTTATTTGATGGAGTTAATTTGGAATGGATAAGAACGATTGAATTATTTATGCCATTGCTTAATAAGTGAAGATTCTAGGACTCTTGCTTCTTGATCAAGTGAGAAACTTGAAGATTTTGAGGAGACTTTTTATTTTTTATAAACATGGGATTGATTCTACTATTTTGGTGATTTCTTTTGCTCTACTACAATTTAATGTTCTAAGTTTTTGTATTTGACTGAATTCATGATTGATTTTTTTGAACTTTGATACAATTTGAATTTCAAAGAATGCATGATTTTCTTAACTCGCTACATAGTCTTCCTTACATAGCAGCCCATATATGTTAATGCTAAAATTAGTAGCGTGTAAACTACGTATTGCTTCGTGGTTGCGTGATTACTTATTTCATATGAGATCCGCATTAAGAGGTTATAGACCATATAACATCTTATTATCTGATTTGGTATTAGAGCTTAAGGGTCTATTTGGGGATCTATGATGTTTTTATTCTCTTTGTAGCTTTCTCTGCAGCTGCTTATTCTCTTCATCTAGAGATCTGTTCTCTTTATACAGCAATTTCACCTTAAAAATGTAAAATTGAAAGTGATAACTTTGAAGTGCTAATGAGATTAATGCCCATTGAGTAATGCCCTTAAAGTTTGAATTGAGAATTTTGATGGGTTAAAGGAGTCTGAACTTTGAAGAACCAATATGCTTGATGTTGTTTTTCAATGAGATCTTATGAAGGACAACTTGTGGGTTTTGGAAGATGTTGATAATAACGAGTGGAAATAAAAAGACATAGATGTATGAAAAATAGTAATGTTAATATAGTAATGCTTGATTGACAAAGCAAAGTGTATATGCTAATGTTTTGACTATTTTTCAGTTGCTATTATGAAGGTCAATAAATGTTAATTAATTAGCATTTTAACTTGGATTGGATGGATGATAAGGAGACAGAGTACCTATATTTTCCAATGAAAATGTGTAACACTAGCCTAATATTTTTATTTTCCGCCAGAAATACATTCTTTCTCAGCTTTACATATTCCATGAAAAATTGAAATTTGAAACATAACATTAATGAACTGCAAGATATATTGGAAGTTAAAAGCACCAAAAACTCACAGAGGAGATATCCTGCAATTGAACACGGAGTTCATGGTTCTCCTTCTCTAACTCACCATAGGATTCCATGGACTTATCCAATTCACGTTCAAACAACATGCATTTTTTCTCTAGTTTGGCACAATACTTCTCCATTTCAGCATACTTTGCAACTATTGTTTCCTTCTCTTTGATACATTTTCTTAAACCCCATGCGTTCATACTCGCTTCCTCCTGTCAAAAGAAGCCCAAAAGTTTAGTTTGGTCTTAACAAATTGAGGGAGAAAACCATTAAAGAGTTATCGCAATCTTAGCATTATTCATAAAACGAAATATTATGAGTTACTTTCTTGTGAATTGCACTAAAACCGAACTGCTAAAGATGTAATTAGAGAACGCAAGAATGTGTGTGTTTGTGGGGTAGAGAGAGAGAGAGAGAGAGAGAGAGAGAGAGAGAGAGAGAGAGAGGACAAACCTTGCAGCTCTGAAAGCGCATATGGAATTACCTTAGTCGGTTGTGCAACATAAAGTTCTGATCTTGAAGGATTCAGCGGTCTTCCTCCGAAGCCAAAAGCTTCAGCTTGAGTGTCTTCTTCGAAATGGGGAGGCTTACTGAACTGTATTTTCTTGAGAATCTCACACCTCCTTCCCTTCTGCACTTTATCATGCCACCAAATTCTAAATCTGAAATCATTTTATCACTTCAGAACCGATTAAATCCAGAAGATCGAGAGAGAGACCAGCGGCACTGGATTGGGAGGACTCCCGCTTTCTAGATGGCGATCTTCTCGAATGCGGTGATGGGCATGAAGAAGTGGGAATTAGGGGGTTGCAAAATCCTTAGGCGTCGGAGGGGAGGCCGTAATTAGCGCACAGAAATTGGATGCCGTGAGAATGATGGAGGTTCCTGGGATGCAACACCAGAGCTCCTCCATGCATCCGACCTCGTTGCATCCTCCGCATGCCAACCCTTTCTCGACGCTTTTCCCCAGATCGCCATAGCCGCAAGCTCCTCCAGAGGGATTGAGAGGGATGAGAGGAGAAGGGCACGAGAGAGAAATTTTACCGGAATGCGAACTCATGACGCGGGCGCGGGGTCGATCCGCGTCCTCGTCTATTAAGGATCCGAAAACCACGATTTGAGATAAGTTGTGTGGACGTGAAAATCAAACGGAGCGGCGGCATTTTCAAAAACGCCGCAGCACCAATAAGTTGTCCCAAACGTATCTTAAGATTAAAACATAATTTTTTTAGATGTAGTATAGAAATTTAAATGAAACTGCTTTTACTGTGATTAAGACAATTTTACAATAATTATTAAATAGCTAAGATACGTTTGATTTCTCAAGATTTGAATTTGCTTAAATAAAACTAATGGGACTTGCTTAATATTTTTTGCAAATGTTGTTGAAATAAAACGTGCGTAACCTAATATGAAATATAAACTTCATAAGATTATTAATATTTATCAAGAAATATAAACTAATAAGCTAAATGATTAATTTAAGAACTTTAAAAAGGTTGAATATACTCTTTATGTGTGAGTAATTTAGGTAAAAGTGTTTTGGGATTAATGCACTTGTGCTAAATATTTCTTGGGAAAAAAAAACATTTCCGGTAAAACCAATAAGATGCACATCAACTTATGTTCAAATTCTATTTCCGTTGAAGAATTTGTGCTTCTTTAGTTGTTAAACGAATAATTTGCCCTAAAAATCCTGCAATTGCAAAGCGATCCTAATATTAATTTTATTAAATATAATATAAACTTGAATCTGCTCTAAAATATACTCATGAATGTAACGTAAAATTGAGCCGGAGTTATTTAAATTTCAATTTCATTTTGAGCCTCATGTAGAATTTGATTGTTTTCTGAATATTTTGAAATTGAATAAATCATGTGTTGTAAAATTATTAATTCAATTAAGCAATGAATAATATAACTCTTGATGAATTATTTATCAAACTTAACACTACAAGTACAGGACAAACTTATTATGACTTTGTTTTTTATTCTTATTTTCCTGAGCTACAAATTTATAGAAAGTGTCTTATGGAGAAAGTAAGGTTTCAACTCATCAATTGCCTAATCATACTAGATGACTTTGAAAAAAAAATCCGAAATTTAAGTCTTCCACTACCTAGTTGAAACCAAAAAGTATAATTCATCACAAGTAACCTTTATGCCATTTAGGTTGGGTTTTTTGAAGTGGTTGCTTGCCCATAAATGTACGTCATATTCATTGATTTTTTATAAAAAAATGTTTTTACAATTTAATAAATATTAATCTGTTTTATCTTCATTATTGCTCTTTGACTTTATTATTGTGCATCTGTTAGGAAACATATCAATATTTTCGCATTTTATTTACATTCAAGATATCCTTTTGCTTCACTATTCGTTAATCATATGCATGATTTACATAGGAATATTTGCAATTGTAAATTGATTAAATGAAACATTTTTTTATGTTTGATTTGATCACAAGGTGTTCCTTAATCGTTCAAATTATAATTTGACTAGGTTTTAAGCCCTATTTAATTGTAATATTATTATTGTTGTTTTTAGTTAATGATACATGTGTAGTCATTGTACAATTTTCAATTCAACAATAATTTCAAATTAATTTTTGAAGAAAATGTAAACTTAAAATTTGCTATGTAGATGTCTGGTATTTTAATATATTTGGAAAAAACAAAAATAGGAAAGGAAAAGAAAGTAGAAAAGATGACAAGCAACGATTCTTCAAGGTTTTGATGTTGAATCCTTAATAGGTCTAGATCTCAAATCCTCAAGTCAATAAAGCTGAGGAGTTGAGCAAATATAATTGCAAATATATTCCAAAAAGTTCATAAAGTTCTTTCTATTATTGGAATACACTAAAAACATAGAAAGATGAACCATCATTATCCTCAATAAATTCAAAATAAAGAAAATGGAAAATTTACACCATAATTCTTATGCATTTACATATCTAACACTGAAAGTTTGATATTTACATTTATAATATATTGATATTAAAAATCCTTGCATTAAATTGTGTATTTCATTTTAAAAGATTACTATTTGTGATTTTTGATGCAATGTTAAAGATTTGAGAATTAAGTATGTAAATAAGAAAGTTTAGATGTTAGATATGTAAACATATAAGAATTGTGTGGTATGTATGTTAAGGCGTCTAACATTGATAATGATACAACAACAACAACAACAAAGCCTTAATCCCATTAAGTGGGGTCGGCTACATGAATCCTTTTTCTCCATTGTCTCCTATTTAGTGTCATATTTTCATTTAATTCTAATAAATTAAGATTATTTTTTATACAATAAGCCCAATACTTCCTAGGTCTACCTCTGCCTTTCTTAACATAAGTCGAATGTAACCTCTACTTTCCTAATCGGATCATCAGATGGTCGACGCTTAATGTGACAAAACTATCTAAGACGACTCTCTCTAATTTTATCTGTCAATGGAGCTACACAAACCCTATCACAGATATATTCATTTCGCATTTTGTCTCTAAGTGTAAAGCCACTCATCCACCTAATCATTCTCATGTCGTCAACTCTTAACTTAGTATTATGCTTCTCTTTTAAAGCCCAACAGTCAGCACCATAGAGCATTGCAGGTCTCACCATCGTCTTATATAATTTTCCTTGGTATTTTTCTATGACACGATAGGCCCGAAGCATTCCTCTACTTCAACCAACCAACTTGAATTTTACTATTAACATCTCCATCTATATCACCATCATTTTGAACAATAGACCCGAGATATCTAAATCGTTCACACCTTTTAATAATTTGATCACCCAAAGTTAAACTTCTGTCACTAGAGCAACTATTACTAAAATTACATTCCATGTATTCAGTTTTAGTTCTGCTCAAACGAAGGCCTTTAAACTCCAATGTAGACCTCCATGATTCAAGTTTTTTCTGTGCTTTTTCTCTCATCTTATCCATGAGAAGGATATCATCAGCAAAAAACATACACCAAGGTATATTCTCTTGTAAATGTTCAGTAAGACCATCCATAACTAAAGCAAAAAGACATGGGCTTAAAGTTGATCCCTGAAGTAAACCAACAGAAATAGGAAAATATTTGGTCAATCCTCCTTCAGTTCGAACACAAGTAACAACTCTGGTATATATATCTTTAATGACTTGAATATAAGTCATATCAAAACCTTTCTTCTCAATGACTCTCTAAAGGACATCTAACCTTATCGTAAGCTTTTCTTAAATCAGTAAAAATCAAATGTAGGTCCTTATTATCTCTTTTATTCTCCGTCAAACCTCTCAATAAATGTATAGCTTCCATAGTAAACCTGCCCGACATAAATCCAAATTGATTATGAGAAATCTTAGTAATACGTCTTAACCTATGTTCAATTACCCTCTCCCATAATTTTAAAGTATGACACATCAGTTTAATTCCTCTATAATTTGCACTCTTCTGCAGTCCCTTTTTTCTTAAAAATGGGGACCAAAATATCCTTTCTCTACTCCTCAGACATCTTTTTAGTTTTTAAAATAATATTAAAAAATATAGTTTTATGATTATTAACCAAAAGATGCAAAAAGATGATCTTAACCAAAAGATGCACTAAGGCAAATCTACTTGAGGGGCATAAACACTTATAATATTAAAAATTTTAGTATCAATAATAATTTTAATTTCTATAATTCTATCTTTAACTCTGTTAATATTTGCAACATTGTCTTTCAAACTCGTATCTATAATTACATCTACACTATTTCTAGTGTGACTCTTAACCAAAATACCAAAGTTTAAAACCTAAGTTATCAATCTCCTTAGCTTTTTCTCCAACCATTTAGTTTCTTGAATACATTAGATATTTATCATTATATGAATCATAATATCAACTAATTTCATTAATTTACCATTGAGAGTATCTATATTCTAAGATCCTATCCTAATACTAGTATCACGGACTAACTTATTTACCCGCATCCTTCCGTAATGTGGGGACACTTGCTTATTTAACACTACGCTCGGGCGTGGTGTAGCGGCCCTTGCACAATTTTCATTGTATTCTAAGCCATACAATGCATCGCTTCTAGGGGACGCCCTAGCACTTGCGCAATGATCAAAAGGATACTTGTCATAGTTTTTTCGACAAGTTTTACGCTGGCTGTCGACTACCTAACACAACCCACCATTTTTCACGTCTGGGCTTGAGACCGACAATGGCAGTGTTAACGTAAATAATGATAAGTTGATCAAAAATACTAAACGGGCGAAGAAAGACATGAAAGCTGGTTATTGCATCATAGCCCCCCTTGTCATAACTCTACTCCAAAAAATAATAGTTATAGCATTTCATATGCTATTGTCGGCCGCTTAAGAGAGTGCGTGATGCGTCTCTTTTTTTTTTAATTGATTTAAGGACAGATCTCATTCGTTTAGCAGTTTGGATGAACGAGCGTAATATCACGAGTAACGCATCTCATTCGAAGAATAGCGCACTCTACTCGATGATATCGCTCGATCAAATAAATCACAAAATTCATGACATCCGTTCAGTGTCACGAACGCTTTATGTGGACCAAATAAATTCCCTATTTAATACAAAAGAATTAAATAGGGTTTATATTATCTCGAGTCTTTAAAACTCACTATAGATGGCACTCTATAGTTAATTACCCTCAAACGATAGAAGTCGACTTGAGAGAACTTCTCGATTTAGATCGCGGTTTTATCTTCACGAAGTCAAAAGGTAGGGTTTTCAACGAAATTTGGTAGTAGAAAATCCAATAGAGTGAAAGCGCGATGTGGAACGGTTATTTATGAGTCAAAGAGAGAAGGGTAGAGGATGTCACGGATCTCGAGGAGAGCCTCGAGGACATCCGGATCTATCCTAACGTTGAGGCTTTAAATTTTGGAAAGAGATTTATTTTAATTTCGATCATGCAAATTAATTATAGAATTACGTTTGCGTAATGTCACGATTATCGCAACTACTAGGAAAGATAGGAGGATTTATGTCAGTATCGGACGACAACCTCGGAAACCTAAGCGAGTTAGAGCTTATATCGCACAGGAGGGCTGTCATGAGCCTAAAAGAACGGTGAGGATTTATGCTGCATGCTAGCGAATGCACTATCAAGTCACTAGGGGCCATTATTTAAAGCTAAATAATGGTTTTCTTGATGTCGACACGAGTTTTCTTGAAGAAGATGGCAGTCTTGCCGCACGTGCTCGAAGCTCACGTCAGTAGCGAGGAATCGCGATTTAGGTTTAAAGTCTTAAGTTAAAGTGAGCATCAAGTCGTTTATTTCATTTTTATTACGAGTGAGTGTGTCGCGATGACGAATGATGAGAGTATGAGGAGAAAATGCAGTAGGCGGAGAATATCGCTATATAAGCTAAACGGAAGCAAGTATTGCTGAGCAGGTTATCTGACAGGGAGAAAGTATAGGAAATGTAAAACGTCTTTAAGCGAGTATACGTATCGAAAGTAAACGTACTGCAGTCAACGGGAGTATGTCTTTGAAATGTAAAATATCTAGACGTAATTATAACGATGGGGAGAGTAAAAGATCATCACGGAGAGTCATCGTATGCTTTCATTATCCTCTACGTATGTTACTGCATTTATTGTTATTTTATTTTTTTATTTTTATTTTTATTTTTATATCTCACAGCTAGATTTATTAGTACTGAAAGAGCAGAGTAGTAGTAGTAAGTTAAAAACAACCACAGCTAAACTGAGTGCTTATAGGTGTATCGAAAAGTAAAGTCGAAAACTCAACGATAAAAACGAAGGAAAAGCTGCGAGAAAACGAGAAAATCACGAAGAGGACTAAGAAAGTCGGAAAGAAGAAAAGAAACGTTCGTAGAAAACTCCGAGAAAAGCCACAAACAACAACAAACAAAACCGTAGAAAGCTATAAAAGACTGAAAGAACCCATGAACGACCCGCTAAACTCATGCTGAACTAGCAAGAAAGCCACGGCCTCTGGGAAGAAAGACCAGTAAACGCGATGGTGTTTCGGACTCGGAACCGTGCTTGACGTCCGGACTCGAGTGCCGGCTCTTATACCGACTCTGCCGAAGGCGAATCCTAATCCGACTCGAATAGCTAACCGTGGACCGCTATAAATTTTCACGCATTTCATTTTTGGTTTTACAATGCAATCAATGATCGTTAGGTAGCAAGTGTAAGTAGTGAAGAGGTAATTTTGTATTTTTTAAACATATGTATTTTTTGTTTTAAAACATTTCGATCACCGGTCGACTATCCCAATAAGATTGGTGCTACGAACATTAGGACGTCGTGCCACAGTAAACCCCGAGACGGTCGAACGGTTCCGCGATTCCTGCTCTACTTCTCGCAGTCTCCGAGTCAGTGCGGCCCCGTTCTACGGCTCTCGTAATTTTTCTCGTTTTCGTCTCATCCACGTCTCCACCGCACTTACGGCGCTGACTGATTGGCCCATATATAACCCAAGGAGGTTATATATGCACACCTACACGTCCCCTGTAGGTGTGCATGCTTTCAAGCAAACGAGGTGAAACCAGGACGAGAGATCGGAAAGGAGGACGGAAAGCGGCTCACTTAACACAATTTCGAAAAGAAGTGAGTCGATTTCCATTAATCAGAAAAAAAACGTAAGTCACCCTGGACTCCCGACCGACCTCACATATCCTAGAAGGACCTAAAGGCGCACAACGCTCTTGGAGAGGGTGAGGACTAAACCCCTAGGAACGCACTCCCTTTTCGCAAATAACTTGTAAAATCACGACAAACAGGCAAAAACACTGACCAAGTCCTGGACTCTGGACCACTGCTCGGGATTCCTCCAAACTTCAAGTACCCACATTGATTTTTTTAATTCCTGAAACACAAACTCCCGTCACGTTCTCCCACGGCTCGGGACTCAAGTTATAGTAATAGGAGAATCAATAATCTTTTAATACATAAGAAAGAGAATTGACAAGACCATAAGCCACCAAACTAGCATCAATTTCACCAAATAAATCCTCCAAAAAGTGTCTCAAGTATCGTGCCCGATTTATTTCCCACAAGTAAGCTAGGAAGCTCTTCCAAATTTCATTAAATCAATCTCATAAGCGAATGTAGCAAGGAGCGAAAGCCAACAAGACACCAATTATCCCAATAAAGCTCTCGGCTGGGGCTAAGAAAAGAGCAAAGGCTCACGGCCTAAGTCACAATAAAGGGCGGCACAGAAGTAAAAGCCCCGACAATCTAAATCCTCACGATGAGGCTCATGGCCAAGCCCCAACGAGAGGACAAGTCCCATCAAATCAATTCGGATCCAAGCTCATGACAACATGTATAAAGGTATTAACCAAATAACCATGGGATTCGGATTCACATATAGCCACACTTAAGCCAATTCAAGACATGAGACCTGAGCCACTATTAATTACCCAGCTCACCACGAGGCCAAAACCCGAGCCCAGGAGAGACCCAAACCCGAGCCATTCAAAGGCTGCACTGGGGAGGCTGCAGAGAGCAACAGTGGACCAAAACCGAAACCCAACATCAAGTGCTAAGGAGCAGATGCAAGAGCAGCAAAACGAAAACCGAACCCCAAAGTAGGTGCACGAGCAGTCTGCAAAGAACAACAACAGAAACCGAGCCCCAAATCAAGTACGAGAATTGGCTGCAAGAGCAGCAAAACAAAAAAAACCGAGCCCCAAACCAAGTGCAAAGGGGTCAACTGCAAGAGCAGACAAAAGCAAAACCGTGCCCCCAAATCGAGTGCAGAGGAGCGAGCTGCAAGAGCAACAAAACAGAAAACCGAGCCCCAAACCAAGTGCAAAGGGGCTAAGTACAAGAGCAACAAAACATAAAACCGAGCCCCAAATCAAGTCGAAAGGGCTAGTGCAAGAGCAATGAAAACGAAAACGGGATAGCTGCAAGAGCGAACAAAACGAGAAAAAAACCGAGCCCCCAAAGTAAGTGCACAGGGGCAGCCATCATGTAACCGAAACAGAGAAATGAAAGAAGGGGCTGTCGGGCATTCATATGAACCCATACTAACATGCCACTTTGATAAAGAAAGTCATAAGGAGCGAAACCGAGCCCCCACATATGTGTGCCATAAAGTTAGATAAATTCTTTCATAACTTGTGCTAGAGAGAAAGTAAGAAAAAGGGGCTTAGAATGCATGCCCCAACATACTAAAGGAATGCTAATATTTTGCCTTAAACACATCTTCCATGCTTCAAATGATATAAAAGAGAGAGAGGAGCCAATGCAATGTCCTATTTCCACCTTTTCAAGCAAGTAACCAAACCTATATTTCAGAATAGGCTCACATTTTTACTCTTAGCATGCTTCAAGCAATAAAACACCCCCAAACCTTAATTTAAGAACATACTAGCATGCAACTAGGGAGGGGCAGCAAGATATTATCATTTAGGCAAATAAATATCAAGTTCCATGCCACATAAATGCTCAGCCGAAACAACAAGCAGGGAGAACCCAGCCAACTGCAGAAAAACCGCAGCCACCTCAAGCCAAACAGAGAAGGAGGGGAAGGGAGGGAGGCATACCAGGTAGTGTAGAGCACACAAGAAAAAGCGAAAGACAACCAAGCTCCACTCCAACACCGATTTCTCAAGAGGAAGCAAGCAACCAAACAACCAACCAACCAACCCTCAATCCATCCAAGAACAGGGCCTTTATAGGCAAAGGAGGGAAAGGAAGGGCCGCCCCTTACCTGCAGAGCCGGGCGCAAGTGGGGAAGAGTCAGGAAGAAGGCGACAAAATGCCGCAGGTAAGAGCCGAGGCTCGGCAGCAAGGGCAAGAGTCGAGCGGGAGACAGAGCTGTGCGCGGGAGATCACGCGAGGTGACCCTCGCACAGGATAACACTCGAGCAGGTATGGGGAGAACCACGCGGGGCTCGAGAGGGTAACGGCTACAAGGAAGAGACGCGCTCGAGCGCGGGAGAAGGAGGGAACGGGAGCCCTCATCGAACGAGCGAGAGAGAGAGCCAGCCGATCGAACGGGTAAGGGTTAGGGCTTAGGATAGAAAAATAGGTTTTAAAAAATATATATATATATATTAATTTTATTAAAATAAGCCCAAAATCGCAATTTCCGCTCCGGCAGGCGATCGTCGCAAATCAAATATCAATTTTAGGTGGAAACGACGTTCCGGACGCAACGGCGCAGTCCGTTTCGTCATCCGAGGTCGTTAGGCAACCTCGTCGACGATCGCGTCGAAAGTGCGTCAAATCCGATATTTCCGAAATTCGACCGGACGTCGCTCGTTCCCGCATTCCGACCTCGATCTCGATCCGTCGTGAGGTGGTTGAAAGCGTCGAGGCCGTGGCTCGAGGATCTGTGTTCGGTAGAATGCGAGAAAACGCGCACGACGCTATCACCAGGTCCAGGTGGTCCCATAGGAGCTCGATTTCGAGTCCTAACGCTAATTCCAACCTACCTGCTGTGAGCTAGAGGTCGGGAATTCCGTCCGGGACTCTAAAAGAGTGTCGAAGTGGTTTCGAGCATTCTAAAAAAAACGAGGTGGGCCCATTGCTAAGAATCTAAGACCGTCGAGGAAGCTCCTAAAGCTAGAACCCTAAATCCTAGGAGGAAAACTAGACCTCAACAAAAATGAGGTCAACAGCTATCAATAGAAATGCCTATGGCAGAAATAGAAGCACAACCTGGCCATCAGAAACAGCTACAAACCAAGATTGGTATGCTTCCACTTCCAAGGTTGTAACATTTAGAGCGTGCTTTTTCCCGACAATTTCTTTTTGGGACTTTAGTCATTATCACTGTTGTGATAATTTTGCAACATTGTTTTGAAGTGTAGCAATTAAAGCTTTGTTTTACGAAAATATCTTTTTGGTCTGTTATTTAGGGACTATATCTATCAAGAGACTTTCATGTTAATGAAAATGTTTTCTTATGAGCCTTGTCATGCAGATTTTTGCTTTTGAAGCGCTTGCGGCCTTATTTGGATTTTCTTTTGACAAAATGAAGGAAATTAAAATTGGTAATTCATAATATTTGACGTTGAGGAATTAGAACTTGCGAATGTTGGCTAGATCAAAGATGTATTGAATGATTTTTTTTCTTATTTTGGGTGCTTGAGTAACCCCAGGAGGCATATATAATTCACTTATTGTTGAGTAATGAAATAAGATTTCAATTTGTTTTAAGATTTGTCCGAGTGCATTTGTGGTTGTAGATTCTTTGAGTCCTTTGTTAGTCTTAACGAGTACCTTTAGGAGTGAGTTTTTGTTAGATCGACACCTATTGCATTGCCTGCCAAATAATTTGAGTTGGTAACAGGCTAGAAGGGCAATATAATAATTTATTATTTATTATTGTTTGTTATAAATAGTGTTTGATAATATTATGGTTAGTTTATATGTGATTGTTGTCTTGAATATTAGGTTTAGGTTTAGGGTTTTGGTAGATATCGCCTACCCCTCGAATTGTAGATGTTTATATATTCAGAGTTGTATTGCTTTGATTTAGTATCTCAACCAAATAAACCATTTATTTCTACCCAAAATTCCACGAAAATCAATCTTGTTTCTTATCAAATTGGTATCCAAAGCCTCTACTTTCTTGTCCGCAATTCTCCCAAGAAAACTTTCGATCACGAAGGCAAAACTTTGTACGTCGCAATCCTGTCATGGTTTTCCTGCTAGCTAGAATGGAGAGTATATCAGTTTGGTCACGAAGGCGCGTAGTCACGTATTTGGCTTTCTAGTCGAATCGCGATTGTATCACATAGTTCGGTCACACAAACGTGTGTTTGTACGCCACCCTGTCGTTGACTTCCCAACGCTCGAATCACGATTGGGGCATGCCGCAAACCCGACGCGGGCTTACCGACGAATGTATCACAAAGTTCTTTTAAGAAGGTGGTGGACCGAGATAAATGTAGGCCTCTTTCTGCTACTCTACCATTTTGAAATCGCTGAGATGACAAATTAGAATTTTAGGAACCACGCTGGCTTGACCAGTGTACAAGTGCCTACTGGGAAGCAAATGGGATCGCGGCCAACATTCATCTCGGTCACGTCGCCTTCTTGGAGGAACTTCATGATATAATCGCTGGTAAGTCCGTGTTGGGATCGCGAAATGCCCCAATCGCGATTCGAGTGTTGGGAAGCCAACGATGGGATCGTGGCGTACAAACAAAACTTGTTTTTGACCGAACCTCATGATATAGTCGCGATTCGACTAGGAAGCCAAATACGAGATTGCCCGCCTTTGTGACCAAACTAGTACATTCTCCATTCTAGCTAGCTGGAAAACCATGACTGGATTGCGGCGTACAAAGTTTGGCCTTCGCAATTGAAAATTTTCTTGGGAGTTAATGACAGCCAAGAAAGTAGAGGCTTTGGAAGAAAAATTAGTGCAAGAGGTGAGTAAAATCATATTTGAAATAGTGGAGCGTCTTTCAATCATGGAGGGGCGGTTCTCGGCTATGGAGGGGAGGTTCTCGGTGATGGATGAAATGATGAAGAGATCATGGAGTCTCACACATATCTGCCTTCTCTTATAGTGGGATCGAGCGATAGCGTCTGGAGCAGAAACGAGTGACAGCAATCAGAAGGATTCATGTGGCATCAGGGCAGCGGCGTTGCTTCAGAAGGATCTGGAGCTGCGAGATCGAGTGAAGGAATTGAGAGCAAACTGGAGCGGTAGCACCTGGTAGAATAACCCGACATTAGACGGAGAGAACAAATGGAAGCAGGCGGGATTGGGCGAAGGGGTTGAGAGCTGATTTGAGAGGAAACATCTGGATGGAATTGCGCGGTATCTGAAGGTTTGGAATGAGCAGCAGCCTATGAAACTGGACGACGATCAATTCAAAGGATTACGGTCTTGAACAGTGGGTAGTACCTCGGTGGGGGCTGCATCCAACCACGCCAATGACTTTTGTTGCGGGAGCTTTTAGTTTGGAAGGTGGTTCAGGAGTTTGTGAGGACAGATGAGTTGATTATGGGTGAGCTAGACTCATGGAAGAAGAGAAATAAATATTGGTCGAGGAAGGGAACCTAACCCCTTTCAACTTCGGTTTAAAAAAAATGAAGAAACTCACGTATAAGGAAGTTGAAAATGCCAATATTTGAAGGATATGATGCCTATGGTTAGGTTTATCGCACGGAGAGATATTTTGCTGTTAATGAGTTGACGTAGGAAGAAAATTTGATGAAAATTGCCCTGTGTTTGGAAGAGAAGACTAGTGTGGTATCAATGGAGAAAACGTCGGCCAATCAAAAGATGAGAATAATTGAAGGATTGATTGTTCGAGCATTTCAGAACTTCACGAGAAGGGGATTTACATGAGTGGCTTTTTCCATCCATGAAGGGTCTATGATGGATTTTAGGGAGAACTTTGAGATGCGATCTGATCGTTTGAGCGAGATATCAGAAGAAGTCTTGGAAAAGAACTTCATTAAACGGTTAGTGCTGGAAATTCGAGCAGTACTTCCGCCTGCTAAGATCACAAGCATTAGGGGAAATTATGGGAAGATTTCTCGAAGCCATTTGAGTTAAATGCAGTGTCACAGGAATCAACGAGCGGGAAGGAAGTATTGATTAAATGAAAATAATTGTCATATCATGACACCATATGGGAGCCATACGACTTGATTCAGTAACAGTTTTTTCTTCCACCTTGATGACAGTTCATCTTTTTGGGAGGAGAGTAATGTTAGACTGGACCGTACGACGTCGCTCACCAAATAATTTGGAAGGGCGTGTGACTAGAAGGGCAATTTAGTAATTTGTTGTTTATTATTGTTTTGTATAAATAAGGCTTAATAGGATTGTGGTTAGGCTATGTGTGATTGTTGTCTTGAATATTAAGGTTATATTTAGGGTTTGGGGAGAGATCGACTCCCCCTTGAAGTGTAGGTATTCATGTTTTACGTATTTAAAGTGTATTGCTTTGATTGGGTATCGGCAGAATAAACTTTTTTGTCTCTGCCCTATTTCCATGCAAGTCTGTCTCCTTACCTATCTGTTTCCTTGTGAGTCATGCGATTTTATCTTTGTTCTTGCTATCTATTTTTTCAGTTTTTGGCGTGTGCGCGTGATTAAAGTTTGGTTAAGTTTGATACATAGTTTTTTTTTTTTTTTTCGTGGTGTTAATTTTTATCACTATTGAAATTTATATATTTATTTTCACTTTTTTTTCTTGTAAGATCTCATACTCGCGACTATTACGTTATATTTTGGAATGAAGTGAAGTTATTGTTTTTACATGCAATGTAGCTAATATTTGTTGAAATTAAGAATTCGCAACCTGTGAATTTCTTTTGTTCATTTACATACATACCACCAAATTCCTATGTATTTACATATTGAACACCTTTACTTTATTATTTACATTTATATCGCCCAAATCTTTCCTTTGACATAAAAAATACCATCATATTAACTTTTAAAATGTGAAATACAACTTTTCATGGAAAGATATTGTGGTATGTACGGAAAAATTGAAGTTTAGGGGTTAGATATGTAAATATATAGTAATTGAGTGGTGTGGATGTAAATCTTCCATTTTTTGTGTTTTCATTGTGCATCTCATGCATCTCATCTTAGGTTTTATTTTCAAATTAAGTTTCTTTTTTTTAGATTTTTTTGATAAGATTATATGGAGACTGAAAGCACTTATGCATAAATCTGCTTTTCTGAAAGCTTATGCAATTATTGTATGAAGTCTATATGCAAAAATACCCTTTCTATTCCTTCCTCCAAATATTATAGACATTATGATAAGAAGCTATTAAATCTGCTTCTCTGATAGCTTATGCAATTATGTATTTGATATATATTTTATTGGTTTCCACTTGCAGGAAACAAGTAAAAACATCCAAATAGATGCATTTCATGTGTTCAAGGTACCAAAATCTTCATTCCTAAATCTCCATATTTTTCACTGTGCTTCATTAAGGGGTGTAACTTAGTCAAGCCGACTCGTAAGCTGGCTCAAACTCCGCTCGATAAAGGACTTGTGAGCTGAGCTTGATGAGCTAACAATTTAAGTTTAAACTACCCCCGACTCAACTTGTTAACTTGTGAGCCAGTTCGTTTAAAAAATATTACGGGCCTTTACATACATACCACACAATTGTTATGTTTTTATATATCTAACACCTAAACCGTTATATTTACATGCATAACATTCAAAATTTTAACATCACATCAAAAATTCCGCTATGAGTTCCTTTTTAAAAATGAACACCTTTTCATGCATAGGGTTATGACACCAGAGTGTTATAAATGTAAATATCAAATTTTGGTTGTTAGATATGTAAAAAGAATTGTATGGCATGTATGTAAATTTTCCAAAATGTTAATATAAATATACTCAAAATATATTAAAATGCAAGAAATAATCTTCAAATTATTAGAAATATTTAAAAAATAATATTTTACATTTTCTATCATGTGATTTTTCATTATTTATCTTCTAATTACTCGTTCTATTTGTTACTGTATAATAAAATTAGCTCGAGTTAATATTGTTCTCTCTCTTTCATAATAAATAAGCTGGTTTGTGAGCCTGCTTGAACTCGTAGAATTAAGCACGTGCTCAAAACATCTGAATCGACTCGTCTACACCCTGACCTCCATTTGTGATTTGATTGCTCATTATTGCTTCTCCCTCCTGCAGTTATTTGTTGCAAATCAGAACAAACCAGCTGAGATTGTAACTATACTCATCACCAACAGAAACAAGCTTCTTCGGCTCTTAGGCGACTTCAAGCTGGATAAAGGTTGGTGCCAATTCATTATTTATTTGGTGGCAATTTGCACAATTTCTTTGCATTATTTATTTATTTATTTGCTGCAGAGAATGAACAGTTCGAAGCAGATAAAGCTCAGGTTATGAAAGAGATAGCATCACTGTAATGTAACCAGGAGGTAATTTTATCTTCATGTGCTTTTACTTCTCTTTTTCCTGATGGGGAAAGACTTCATGTTTTGTAAATTGTTGTAAAATATTTGATGGAAATTAGAAGATTTGATCTCTTATCTCTATGAAATTTCTGTAATTGAGAGGATATAAATATAATAAAATTTGAAGAGATAGAGAGAGAGAGAATATAAATGGGGCAGCCATCAGAATCATGTGTTTGTAGGGAGTAATTTTGGGTTTTAAGAAACATGTGATGAACGGAGTTGTATTGACATTGTAGAGAAAACTTTTGGAGTTTTTTCGCTTTAGTTGTGTATTCTATATTTTGGCATCTTAAATCGATATTATATATAAAAGACCTGACTATTTATATGGTTTCGTTTTAATCTTAGAGTTTATAGAAGTGTCAAAATAGTTTCGACTATTTTAAAATTGAATTCTAATAGTCATCGATGGAGATTATTTCAGTTTGTCTGGGGGTTGCTATTTTAATCCTAAAGTTTATAGAAATGTCAAAATAGTTTCGACTACTTTAAAATTGAATTCTAATAGTCATCGGTGGAGATTATTTCAGTTTGTCTGGGGGCTATTTTGACACCGCTATAAATTTTAGGATTAAAACGGTCCATCTAAATATGCGACTCTCTTAACTCTCTCTCTCTCTCTCTCTCTACTGTACCAAAGTTACCTAAAAAAGAAATTAGGGACTTGGTTTTGTAATGATTAGTTGATGAAATTGTTAAAAAAAGGGCAGCTTCCAATATTACAAGGGCTTGGGCACGTTAATTAGAAGCCATAACCTAGAGTTAAGCACTATTATTTATGCCAAGCATCTTCTGTATTAATTTTCTTGCATTTTGTGCCGTGCCTTCAGTTGTCAGTATATTTTATGCACTCCTCATTTTAAGAAGTGATTAAGTGGTAATCATTGAGTTGTTAGAAACATTAAATAGTTAATTAGGTGAGCCTAAAGATGATATGTTTTCATATGAATTTGCGGATAAAATATTATATCAGGATTCTGCACGTAGGATATTCTCAAAACACTCTCGTATTATTTCGCATTATTCAGATGTTATTTTGTGTTATTCATGTGTTATTGTGTTATTATAACACCGGAAATATTCTCAAAACAAAATACCACCTAAATAACACAATAATATCTGAATAACACATAATAACACATGATAACGTGGAATAACATAGTAGAATATTTTTTGCATTACCTTGCTTTTTTTTTTTTTATTCCACGTGTCATGTGACATGATTTCATTGAACTCCGCACGTAGCTTTACGTGCAAAGTTCTAATGTAATATTTTCTCAAATTTACGACTTAATATTGCTGTTTTGACATTTACAAAATAAAGCGCAATCCTGTACATAATTAATGTGATATATATGTAAATAATGAAATTTAGGTGTTAGATATAAAAATACATAGAATTGAGGGATATGTGTGCAAATCTTCCCTTTATATTTAACACAAGTGCTCTTTGTAAGTACATTTATATTCCTTATACGAATAAACTTTATATAGTTTAGACAACGCTGAATTTATGAAGATAAAACTTACATAATTATAACTATGGATTGTCAAAATCATTATTGTAAATAAATAAGACAAGTAGGTTTAATAAAAACATCATGAAATATATATATATATATATTAATAAAAAAAAGGGCTTCAGATACAGAAGCATATTCTAACTACAATAGTCAAGCACATCAAGCCTGGTGCTACTATAAACACATCAAAAACATATAAAAATTACATCTAAGACAACGAAAAATTACTACGTATGTAATCCATATCCGTGCGGGTTCTATGTATAACAACAAGCAACAATGTTTTACATAGAATCCGCACGAATATGAAATCGTACGTAATACTCTCTCCCTCCATCCTAACTACTAAGTAACAAATTAATAATATAAACCCAAACCCTAATAAAAAATATCAGCCCAACAAACACACAGAAGTACCAAGCCTTGACAGAAATCCTTCTCCATATATATATATATATGACAATAGATTTCTAAACTCCTTGATGTTGCCTTGCACCATAACCATTAGTGCCATTTAGCCCATTAGCACCATTGTGAGACTTATCAGATCCACTTGATCTCTTCCTCTTCAAAACAACTCCCCAAGTAAAAACTTCGAGGATCAAAGCAATGCCTCCGAGCGACGCAATGATACCGATATAAGCATGCTTCCATTTTTCGTCGGGGTCTAAGATATTGAACCCCTTGAAGATGTTGACGATGCTGAGGACGATGACGGTGTAGCCGACGGCATGATGGTATATGTTCCAATATAAGCGATATTTGTGATCCTTCTTCGGCCTCAAAAGCAATGCAAATACCTATATGATTCATATTCATATTACATGTTAACTCATTCAGAAATGATATAAAGAACATGGTTTCATACATTTTTACTCCTGTGTATTATTGTCTTATTGTCATCGTTGTAGATTTCACTATGATGGGAAACAAGTAGGCGACGAGATTGAAAGATATTTCTTCGTAGGATGTAAAACAGATCAAAGTTTAAACTACTAAGAGTAGTGCTAGGTATAGGAGTTAAAAAGAGACATCAGCCTGACCTGAACCCGACTAAAAAAATTCAGGTTCGAGTTGACGATAATAATTTTTAGGTTAGGTTTAAGTTATGAATCCATTTACTTTTTTCAGTCAGGTACAGTTGACACACCAACCCTGGTATTGACCCACTAACATAAAATTGACTTCAAATCGACATGTCAACTTGAAATTGACCTGAGATTGACCCAAAATCGACCCGAATAGCTATTATGTCTTATATTAAACAAGTTATATAGGTCAAGTTGAGGTTGACGGGTTAAAAAAAGTTGGGTATAATTTGTACTTTCAGAACCATTTAATATCCAGGGTTCGGTTCTGGTCAAGCAAGTCAGGTCGGGCCAATTTTGGGTCAAACTTGAACCTGACCCACAAACTCAATTTGACAAACCTAGCGCAGAGAGACGAATACCTGAAGGGTAGCGAGGGCAAAGAGAGTGATGCCGATGTTGCGATGCGTGTGGTAGGTGATTCCCTTCGAGTCGCTGCCGAGTTTAAGACCGGTCCCCCATCCGGCGACTCCGACTACATAAGCAGAGCACTGGCAAGCAACATGGAGATAGAACCATGCTGGATCAGCAGACTTGAACACTCTCATGTACCTTGCAATTATGGCTCCAATAGGCATCAAAATTCCCCAACTCACCGCATTCAAAACTCCATGTGTCTGCAAATCATTTATATAGTCATGAAATTTTTGTTAGATTGATTGATAGAAAGAAGAATTTTGGCAATAAACATCTTTTCATTAAGAAGATGTGACATTATTAGGCTTAATTTGTAATAAGGGGTGTAAACAAATTGAGCTATCGAGCCATCCCTGACTTGAGCTCGAGTTTAATCTTGAACTTAATTAATTAATCAACTTCAAGCTCTGAGTCTAAGCTAGAACTTTATTCTAAAAATTTGAATCAATTTATGAGCTAATGAGTCAAATAAAAGCAAGCACAAGTTAAGTTCCTTAACACATCAAGCTGAACTCACGAACTATATCGAGATGAGCCCGAGTCAACTCATTAGACAACTTGTCTCGGTTACAGCAAATTATTACGTGCAACGACTGCACGTCCTGATGGGCCGTCATGTGATACATAGTGCCACGATGGCATGACCACATCTAGACCGTCTTTCGGGCATACAATCACTTGCACGTAATAATCTTTCCCTCAATTACACCCCTATCTAGAAGACAAAATATTAAATCCGGACTACGCATGTAGAGTTACGTGTGAAGCCTAATCCACGGAAGACACGTGGATCCCACAATAACGCGGAATAACACGGGAATAACACGAAGGAATATTCCTCGTGTTACTCCGCGATTAGCGGTGTTTTGGGCGGGATAACGCGGGGAATATTCCTCCGTGTTATTCATATGTTATTGTGATAGTATTGTAACACTCGGAATATTCCCCCGTGTTATTTCGCATTATTCCCGTGTTATTCTGCGTAGTATTGATGTGTTATTGTGGTGCTGTTACAATACCATCACAATAACACTTGAATAACGCAGAATAATAGGGAGGAATATTCCCCGTGTTATTCATCGTATTATTCCGCCCAAAACACCGCTAACAGCAGAGTAACACGATGAATATTCATTTGTGTTATTCTCGTGTTATTCCGCATTATTGCGGGATTCCACGTGTCTCCCATGAATTGAGCTCCGCATGTAACTCTACGTGCGTTGTCTGGATGTAATATTTTGCCTATCTAGAATCTCAAACTCAATCAATAATTCCCACCAAATGGAAAAACATTACATCCGGAGTCCGGATGTGCGGACAACAGCCCGGATGCAGTGAGGAGGACAGAGGTCCGATTCCTCCTCTCCACTGCTGCATCCGGGCTTTTGTCCGCACATCCGGATGTAATATTTTTTCGCATCAAATACTCCTCGCAAGCAAAACAACAAACATAAATCAAAAGAACCGTAGCAAAAGAATATAAACTTACATTCTTCCGATGCAGCCTCGAACTCCCGGCGGCCGCCGACGACTGGCCGGACAGCAAATCCAGCGTCGCCGTCGACTGAACATTCGGCCCGGTGGTCGGATGACCGGCAGGCAATCCATTAGAGAAGGTATTAGAAGCTTGCCACACATGATTCACTCTCGTCCTGTTTCCCGGCAGCTGAATCGTCGCATAAATCGTCATCATATTGCTCGCAAACTCAGAACTCATTCTGTAAACCCTAAAGCTAAGACTCGAATTCTTCACCACGGGATTAGATAGAGACATAGGCGAAGATACAGTGGTCATCACGTTCCTGGAATCGTGGAAGGCGAAGATTGTTTGAGCTCCATCCATGCCGGAGCCGGTGGGGTTGAGAGCCCAAGCGATCCATCCGTCGGAGGATTGAGGGGCGCGGTAGGCGATGTCGACGGTGGAGTTCGCCGGATGGTAAGTCCAGTGGAGGTTGGAGGAGAGGACGGGGAGAGAGTTGCAGAGAGCAAAGAGTCTGTTTTGGGAGAACGTGTCGGATGTGCAGCTTTGTTGGGAGGAGGAGAGGGGGGAGAGGGAGAGGAGGAGGAAGATGAAGAGGGTGAGAGAGGTTGACTGGATCGACATTTTTTTTTTGGGAAAGGTGGGATTTTGGGGATTGGGGAAGAGGGAAGGAGGGGATTTGAGGGGGGGGAAGGATCAAAGGACGGGTTTTGATGGCAGCAGGAGGGGTGAAGGGGGATTAGGGTTCTTAAGAAAGGGGAAAGGGGAGGGTGGGGGAGTTGAGAGTTGTTGACTGGTTAGATTTGGAAATGTGGAAGCTCCACTAGTCGGGAGGAAGGCAGGAGGCTTCTTTCTGCTTCCCACCAACTCCTCCACACGTCTAAATGTGGCATTTTTTTCAACGTGATCGACAAAAATAAAGAAAAAAAATCTCTTTTTTAAGTTTGAAGGGAAAAAAAAATGATTTTTAAATTTTTTTTTATTATTTTGATTGGAAATATTTAGTTTTGATTCATTCCTCATCTGTGATGAACATAAATTGTTATCATTAGTGATGATCATGAACACCTAGAGGTTCGCAATCGGATTGTTGCGAGTTGAACCGACTTAAAATTGGATCGAGTTCGATCGGGTTTGAACAAATCAAGTTACTTGGATATGTTTCAGCACGGATCGGCTCAAAATTGTAACTAGCTAGCTCAAATCGGGTTATTTCGATCTTTTCCGGCTTGAAATCGCCTCAAATTTGACTCCCGACTCATTATATTCAATCTTACTTAGCATTATATATAATTTTCATAAATAATTATGAAATCTATCCAAAAACAAAATGTAATTTTTTTATTTGAGGTTTTTAATTTAAACTTTGATTCAGTCTAAATCTAATTGTACTAAATCGGATGAAGTTAACAAGTTTTCAAATAACTGATTTATTAAATCCCACTAACCCTAATTCCTTGCATCGAAATTACCCCCGTGGAGTTTAAATATTCAACGATGATAAAATATAATATTATATTGGACTTTGATTTATTGTTTGCATCTTAGAGCGCGTGGAATTCTTGAAAATATATGTATATAAAAAAAAACCATTAATTCACATAGTCAATGTAGTCACATACTTAAAAAGCTACTTTAATCTAAATTATACTTAGGGTCTGTTTACGGTAGTGGTGTGGTGGCGGTGCAGCACGATACTGCAGTTTTACACGTTTTGATAAACCCGCATTTTAGCAGTTTTTTCAAGAAATATTACATCAGGTCTCCGCACGTAGAGTTATGTGTGGAGTCCAATGAAATCGCGTCACCTAGCGTGTGATAGAAAAAAAAAATCGCCCGGTAACACGGAATGTTCTCTCCGTGTTATTTCGTGTTATTCAGATGGTATTGTGTTATTCATGTGTTATTGATGTGTTATTGTGTTATTGTGCTATTATAACACCAAGAATATTCTCAGAACAGAATAACACATAAATAACACGCAATAACACATGAATAATATGAATAACACAGGGGGAATATTCCCTGCATTACCTTTTTTTTTTTTTGCACACGTGTACGTAGCGTGATTTCAACTCAGATCACGTAGCTCTACTTTCGAAGTCTTGATGTAATATTTTCTCCTTTTTCAAAAGTTAGTACTTGAAATCGGTATTTTCCCACTGATCATGGTGCATATATGCATAGAACTTTCTACAGCAACGGTTAAACTTTTCGAAAAAAAATTATAATAACCACCGTAATTTTTTGTAACATCAGATTATTCTTCAGCAGTTTCACAATTATTTTGCAGTTGCCCCAAAGAGATCCTTAATCTAAACCTTATTTAAAGTAAATAGATAAAGAATTTATAAATTTTATGGATTTTGAATTGCAGTGTTAATAAAATAGTAAAACCGATAAGTGAACTTATATTTATTTAAGCTACTGAACATGGTTAGACGGAAGTTAAGAAGCTTTGAATATAATGAGCAAGTTAACCATGGTTAGTGATGATCCCATGTGATTAAGCGTACGAGCAATGACTCTTTCTACCAATTCTAACCCCTCCCAACTAATCCTTCAGCAACGTTTGTGATAGGCAGAGCTCATGTAAGCATGGTGGTTAATGTTCCGTTTCCAAGTTTTCGAGCCGATCTTGAGTTGGCTCATTGCTCGGCTCTTTATTTCGATCGGATCTCGATCTGAGTCAAATTATGAACTAATTTTGTAGCAATTAACGATCGAACTAAATTAGCTAAATTCACAGCCTAACATCAGAAGGGATGTAAAAAATTTGATTTCGAGTCGATCCCAAGTCGGCTCGAATAAAATTCGATCCAAAGTTTTGGCCTTTGAGCTAACATGGGCACTTGTCCAAAAAGGCAAGTGGTTATTCGAACGTGAATATTCGTTCTGTGGGGGAGATTTGGGGAGGAGAATGCTCATTTACTTGGGGAGAGCTAGGAATGAACACGAATAGCTGAGGGAGAGTTTTGGAGAGTTTTTGGAGAATTTCTTCACCCTTCTTTTTCTTTATCTTCTTTGTTTCCTTCTTCTTCCCCCTCTCGCGTTTTATTTCTTGGTCACTGTCTTGGTCAAAGAAACTAAGGGGAGATGCAAAGTACTTGAGAAGCGATCGCAGGAGTGCTTGGAGAGTTTCAAAGGGTTAGTTTATCCATTCTTCTTTCTCCTCCTCCTCTTCTCTATTTTCCTTCCTTCTTCTTCCTCTCAAATTTTCTTTCTAGGTCACCATCATTGCGGGAAGAGCTTCAACACCTCAAGGGGAGCGGAGGCCGGTACTTGGAGCGTTGCCGGAATCACTTCATGACGAAAAGAGCTTCTTCCCGAGCAACGAGTAGACTTCAATCAATCAATGTGGCTAAACAACCTCCTTAACCTTTGCATTTTCTTTGTTGGCCAACTATAGGATTAGATTTTGCTAGGTGTTATAAGTTTGGTCCCCCACACGATGTGAGTCTGACCGAATACCCAGTATTGTCTGACTCAATCGATCGCCCAATATTAGATGTATGATTGGTGGAACGATACTGGTCGGCCCGGCCATAAACCTTTTGATCGGCCATTTTTTATGGTGTTGTCGTGGGTTTGGTCACCAGCACTAGGCAAGTTGGTCAGCCGACATTACTCAATTCGGTTATACGCCTATTGATTGGCCAATTTTTTCTTAGAGAACTCCCAAGAATAGGACTTTACATTTGTGGTCAAATCGCTAAGAAAGCCAAGAGTGATTCCTTGCAAGCCTTGGCCCCAACTTGAGCGGGTTGGAATCACAATTTCCCATGGTTGTAGAGTTATCTAATCATTTGTGGAGGGATTAGAACATTGCACTTGTAAAACGGGAAAAGCTTTATAGCTAGTCCATTTTGCAAGTGGTGGAGAATCATTCATTTGAGCAATCGAGAGGGAAAATTCCTCACTTGCTCGCTACAGTTGGAGGCAGTTATGCCGCATATCCATGCATGAAAATTCTAGATACCAATGTGAGGTCGATAGGATGAGTTCAACTTGCCATTGAAGTATTTTAAGTTACATTGCTTGCATGTTATTTTGTGGCATTTGCTTATTGCTTGTCGATTGCGTGAGCACTTTGAGTCAATAAGCCGCCCCGACCCAATCGACCATTCACTATTGATTCAATTGGCCACTCCGGCTCTATCGACCATTCACTTTGGTTTGATAGGCCGCCCCGATTGATCGACAATTCACTTTGATGGGTGGCCCAATCGACCATTCATTTTGGTTTGATCGAATGTCCCGTTCCAATCACCAATACACTTTGATTTGATCTGCCACTCCGGTCTGATCACAAATTCACTTTAGTTTGATTGGCAGCCCCGACCCGATCGATCATTCACTTCTGTTCGATCGGCCACCCTAGTCTAATCACCAATTCAGTTTAGTTTTATCGGCCGCCCTATTCTGATCGCTAATTCACTTTGGTTTGATCACCCGCCTCTGACTGATCGCTAATTCACTTTGGTTCGATCGGCTAATTGGCCCGACCGACCATTCACTTCAGTCCAATCGTCAATAGCAGCAAAAGACAGACAGTTCACCAAGTGACAAACATAGTATATGACTTCGACCTAATAGATTCTATTCAACCCAACATTTGTCAATATACACTGAACTTTCTTCACCAAGGTCTTTTTCTCTCTGCCCTCTCATTTTGTTGTGGCGTTTCTCGAACAATGAAGTGGTTCTCTATCCCAGCTCTCTAACAGTCTTGCAAATACTCATCCAAACTGTATTCGCTCCATTCTCTGATTTAATAAACTAGATCTTTTTACTTGTTTGAGTCTCAATTCACCTATTCCAAGTTATGAAAATCTCTAGTATCTCGTTTTTGCGCTTCATGATGTACACCCAAACATACCTGGAATAATCATTAATAAATAAGACAAAGTATCTCTATTCATTGAATTATTTTCTCTTCGTTGGTACCTAAACATCAGTGTGAACATACTATAAAATATATTTTGCACTGTGGATGGTAATACAAAATGATACTCATGTCTTATTGCCAAATATACAAAGTTCATATAAATTAAGCTTGCAGGTGCTCACTCATTTGATCACTCCTTGTTTCGTCAAAGTCAGAAGTGAAGCCTCTCCAGCATGAGCTAGCTGCATATGCCACAATGTGGTGGTTTCAGAAGAATCATCAGCAACAGCAGCTGTTCCGGTCACTATACTATCCTGAAGATAATAAAGATTGAGATGACGAATTGCTTTCATAAAAATCATTGCTCTATGACATATCCTCAGAACTCATGTCATAATAACTACCTTGTAGCCCTTGGACTCTAAAGCCCAAACTGACAACAAATTCTTTTTGATATTTGGAACATATTTAACATTAGTCGTCGCACAATTCTTATATATTTATGCTTCTCACACCAAAACTTTCATATATACATACATGACATTTTGGTATTTTAAAATCAGGCATGAAAAGGTGTATTCAACTTTGAAAATCACTTTTAAAATGTTATGTCATCGACATATAACTGATCGCTACCTAACCGTTACTTTTTCATTATAAACCCACGATTATAATCGCCGTTAAGCCGTCGAAATATCATCATTTCTTATATTACCGACAAGTCAAGAAGCTACATTCTTTTAACCTTCGGTTTATTATTAACCGACAATTTTTTATATATTTATAAATAAAAACTTTTTCAATACTAGCTTATAATTTCACACTTTAAAAGAGAGAATTCTTAGCATCCAAGGCTAAGTTGCTCTTTCAAGTCTTAGTAGATATAGATAATCATTTTCAAAACTCTAATTTCTTCCTCCCTCCTATCTAATAATAGCATCCAAGGCTAACTATTAGGGTTGTCAAAATGGCTCGATAGTTCGTTCTCGACTCGTTAAGAAGTTTATGTTTGATTCATTCGCTGAGTTAACGAGCCAAATACGAATAATTTTTTTACCCTCAATATATAAACGAGCCAAATAAGGACACAAACAGAGAATTGTTCGTTTATGTTCAGCTCATTTTGACTCGAAATAATTATATATAAATATATATATAAGTTGTCTACTAATTAACCCGTATATTTATGTTGGTGAACGTTTTTATTGATTGTTTAATAACAAAAGAGCTTGACATAATGCTTATTTTACATCGAATTAAGCATTAATTACAAACAAATTACCGGAAATATTAATATCTATAAATTAGTCGTCTAGGTGATCTTTTGATAATTATATAAGATGTATTTACACGTGCCACGATCAAACTATTGAGTGCTTGATGCAAATGAAAATATGGCTTAGGGTTTTACCATGAATTTTGATATTTGGTTGAGGGTTTGAAAATTGGATTAAAGAGAACGGTGGATTTGTAAATAGCAACTTTCTGCTGGTTTGTCTGTGATTGCCCACTGTTGAAGTGGTCGAACCTAGCCCATCTATTGAAGTGAGGAATTGAACACACCTGTTGAAGTGGTCGAACTAAACTCACCTGTCGAAGTGGCCAAACAAGCCCAGAGTAATCTCTCTATCATAGGAGACTATCATCACTTTAGAATACGTACGTCTATCCTTATTTATGGTGCCTCTTGACATTTATGTTGCCTTCTTTCCATCAAGACATCGTGAATTAATACGGTACCTACATGATGTAGTCATCAATTTCTTTATTTTTCCTTATGTAAATGGGAGGGCCCTCTCAGCTCTAGTAACGGGGGACCTCGAACCAAATTTCCTTCCTCAAATCATTCTCTCGTTGTCTATAGACTTGGGAGAAATGATAAGAACTTAAGCTCTAGCAACACATCTATCACCTTCTTCCACATATGTTCGTAAACTCGAATACAAGTGTTGAATCCGAGATTATCTGGGAAACATGCCCAAAGAATGGAAAGTTCTATTAGGAGGCAATTAAGGGAGAGAGAGAGAGAGTGAAGTAGTAGTTGTAGACAAGCAAAATGTATCATTTATTCATGATATGAACTCCTATTTATATGTCTAGGCCGCATATTACAAAAGTATATAATAACCCCCTAATTACTAACCCTTCAGAGGGCTTTTTGGTAATTTATAAGGTTATTTGTATATACTAAAGGTTGAGATCTATTCGATCGATATGAGTCTTCGATTGTCGGGCAGGTCTTAGTTCGATCGATTCATGGTCCGAAGGAGTTCCCCCAACAATCGTTCTGAAAGCTAACGACCGTCTTGAGGAACTTCCTTTTGTCATCTTCAATCGATCATTCGGGTAAGGAGTTTTCTATGTCATCGCTCATCTGAAAAGATTGTCTATTATCACATCTGATCGGTCGTACTTCCATTCTAAGTCGCTCATCTGCTTTGAGATTCGTGTTGAAACATTGTCATGTGTACAATAAGTGTATGCTCAAATATGGATGTAAACTCAAGCAAGTCTTCTACATAATTACTCTCAAAATGAGCCAATTTATCGAAGTGATTAAATTCTGTCTGCTGGCTAAAGTAGTCGAATCTAGTCTCCACTTATTTTAAAATTGAAGTCTAACAGTTCTTAATGAGTAATACTCCAACCTCAGTTTAAAGACCGACTATTTTGACACTTTTATAACCTCTCATACTAAAACCGTCTCATGTCGGAGACTATTTTGACACTTTACTCATTTAGGATCGCTAATGATTTGATCTTAAGTTGATCAACCTAACTTTTCAATTTGATCTCGAACCGAGTCAAAATTGGTTAAAATTAGGTTCAATCATCTTTAATTTACCAAAAGTTAGCAATTTTAAATGTGAACCACGTCAAGCACTATAATTCCATATGTAAATAAATTAGGTAAACGACTTCAATAAATTGATAGGTTTGTTGTTGACTTTTGATCCGTAATTATATTAATTAATTAATTGCCGTGTTCGTTTACGCTAAATGCTTTGCCGATTTTTTATTTTTTTATATCTTTTTTAATGGACGCTTTGCATTTAGCCAAGTGTCTTCTGAGGAAGATGTTAAGCTATATTAAGATTCTAATCACTGTCTGTTACGTGTACAATTCTGTTTCATCGTGTATTAAATTATTTATTTATTTTTATTAAAGGGAGTGTGATTGTACACGTGGCAGATATTGATTGGAGTCATGATATAGTTTTATATGAGGACTCTTGATATAATATTTACTATTTATTTTTGTTTTCCTTGTGATTGTGCGATATAATATCATGTCATAAAATGTAATAGTGATAATTTTAAAGTGTGCAATTTTGTAATATTATTTAGATTTTTATATAAAATTTGTGGCTGAGGGCAGATGTTGGGGGTTTATTCTGTCAACTTCCTTTAATTTAGTGATATATTTGGCTTCTTTTGAAATAAAGCTATTTACTTCAATTCAATTTGCAGAAAAAAAAAAGAAAAATCAAAATATCTGCATAAATTATTTATATAATTAAATTTATTTTGCATTATATACACTTGATACGTCACCTGCAAATTTTCATCATCGAGCACGAATCTCGAGGCATGGTATGGATCTCGAGACGATATTTTGAGCAGAAAATATTCAAATCATGGTAAAAAATTATCCAAACTCCAATTTCAGCAAACATATAGTCAAATTGGCTAGATCGATGAGGCGGACCCAACGATATCAAAACTAGTTCAATCTGAAATCAAATCAGGATCGACGTTCATCATTAATCTATTCCATGAAGATTTCGACATATTTGAAGATCAAACAAATGTCGACACTAGCAAGGCTTTACTCGGATCGAACGTCTCGACAAGACGAATCCAACGAGCCCAAGATCACTTAATTCTGACATCGTTAAGGCCATCAAATACCCCTAAACTTCGTCTAATCAAGGGAAGCCCTTTGGACCGTCCGATCAAAATGGCTGCATTAATTGCACCCAAAATACTATAAATGACACCCAAACCTCACATGAGGAGGAGGCCTGCAGAGAACCCTGCGCCATGAGGAGAAAGTTCGCGCAACAAGCACGGCAGATCACCGCCGACCGCCATCGACTACCGCTGACCGTCGTCGACCACCGCCGACTGCGGTCGACCACCGCTGACCTCCGTCATCGTCGACCTCCATCACCGTCGATCTCCGTCAGCGTCAACCTTCGTCACCATCGACCTCCGTCACCATCGACCTCCGTCGACCACCGCTTACTGTCGTCGGCTACCGCCGACCTTCGTCGACCTCGGTCACCGTCAACCTCCAACAATTATCGTCAATTACCACCAACTAGACGCCATCAGTCAACATTGTTGTCCGAAAAATATAATTACTCTCTCCCCTTTGTGGTACAGGGGATTTCTGTAATCATCAATCAATAGTGGATTTCTGCAACTGGGCTAGACCCTGTGGTTTTTCCCTTATGAGTTTTCCACGTAAAAACTTCTGGAGTCGTCACCGCTTGTTTCTCTTTCATCTGTATGTGTGCTGAATTTTCGTACAATGCTAAGACGATAATCCGCTACTCTACCGCCGCGAATTTTCTAGCACGCATCAACACTATAATTTTTATTGACTATTATTGTACATGGCCCCTCCTAAGATAACTGAAAAAGCATGTGTAATTGGGCCTTCTAAGCCTATTTGGATCTTAGCTCTTTTTTGAATGGATTCAAAACACACACACAGATAGATAGATATATACATATATATAGAGCGTAAATTTGTAAAATAAGTTTGTTAACTTATTGACAGATGCTAGAAAATTTACGGAGGCAGAATAATGAATGATGGTCTAAGCGTTGCTTGGAAAACTGTCACACTTAGATAGAAGTAGTAGCGACACTAAAGTTCTTATGAGGAGAATGTCGAAAAGGGAAAAAATCATTGGGCTTATTCCAGATGAAATGACCCACTATGTAATTATGATACATTGGTTCACAATGGTTCGTCGATAATGGCCATGGTTTAGCTGTTATGAAAGTCGGTTACAAAGGTCGTAGTCATTTTTTATGGAAGCAATTGTTTGTAATAATTGTTGTGGACGGTGGTCATAGCACCAACTTTGTCGTATAGACAATAGTTGAAATCCATGATTGTAGTTGTTCATATGAGCTGTAGATGGTCATTTCAGAAGCGTCGGTTGGTCACTAAGGCAGTAATAGGAAGTTGTGGGGAGTTCTAAGCAATGTAGGCCATTGTTGGTCACATTACCTGAAGTGGTGAACTATGGTGATGTTTGTAGGTCGTGGTGGTCGGAGTTGAAAGATGCACGAGCTACTAACCTTGTAGGTCGTAAAGACGAACTGTAACAATGTTCGTAGGTAGCGCGGGAAGGGGGGGAGGGGAGGGACTGGGCGAGAGCGAGAGCGAGAGCTATAAACCACGTAGGTCGTAGTTGGTCACGTATGTCGTATTGGTGGGTTGTGATGATCTCCGGTAGGCCTCGGGGGCCGAAGTTAAAAGTTACATTAGAAATGAACCATATAAATCGTATTTAGTCATGTAGGTCATTGTAAAGAGCTGTGATAATGTCCATAGGTCGTCGGGGCCGGAGTCAGGAGCTGCACGAGCTAGGTACCACATATGTCGTTGTTGGTCACATAGGTCATAGTTGTGAGCTGTAACAACGTTCGTAGATCTTGGGGTCCAAAATCAAAAGCTGTAGAAGCTTGGACCACGTAGGTCGTTTTTGTCACATAGCTGTATTCGTGAGTTATGACGATGTACGTAGGTTGCAAGGGCCGGAGTCAGAAGTTACAGGAGCTAGGGACCACATAAGTCGTTGTTAGTCACATAAGCCGTAGTGGTGTGAGATGATGACGTTCGTAGGCCGCGAGGGTCAGAGTCGGGAGCTGCAATTAGGGAGATTTAGGATTCCAAAGAAAGTCATCATCTTTTTGGTGTGTTGTTATATAGTCTTTGGAAGTTGTCGTTACACCGTATTCGAAATGCACTATTACACCGTCATCGGGGGTGTGTCATTGCACTGGAGTTGGTAGGAAGTGCTTGCGGTCGGAGCAAGCCAGAGGCGGCCTGAGGTGGCAATGGCTGTCTGAGTTAGCTGGAGGTGGCGACGAAGTCAGCCCGAGACGGTGGCGGCGACATGTAAAGACAATTTATAGAGTTCAAATTGTATAGAACGCATAAATGTAATTTGATCGGATGGCCATGGGAGATCCCCTTGATCGGAAGTTGTGTGATGAACATTTGACTGCCTTAGCGATGTCAAAATTGAGTTATATTAGGCTTGTTGGATTCTTCTAATCGAGATGTTCGATTTTACTATAAGTGTGACATATTCAACGTCCATTTGATCTTCCAATTATGTTAAGAAAACTTCCAAAAATAATCAAAATGCTTGACGTGGGCTTGATTCAGCTTGAATTAGGCCGATTTCATCCATCTCGTCGAACTAATCAGTTTGACTTAAGATGGGTTGAAATTCGAGTTATTGATGACTTTTAATCAAAAATAATTTTTTTTTTAAAAAAAAACTATGTTAAGATCTGCCGGATGATAGAAATTTATTGTTAGACATATCACTTACAAATATATAAGTTATTAATGGGGGTATGGTCTACTTTGTTTGCTCAGTCAACACGAATCTCTTATGTTCCCACTTGCTTCGCTGTTATATGTTATTCTTCTTATTGCTTGACTCTCATTCTTGACCGCGTCGACCTGAAATTACAATTTATATGATCGAAATATTAATTATAATGATTTTTACAAACTTTTATTTTGTTTTATTTTTTATATTCTTATAATAAATAAATAAATTTTTTTATATATCATATTAATCTCCAAATTAATTGAAAATTTGAAAAAATCTGTCATCGATCACCACAAACAGTCGTCGATCACCATGAATCACAGTCGACCACACCGACTGAAAGATGTCAGTCAACATCGTGACTTAAAAAACCTACTATCATTTTCCCGTTCCATAGTGAATTTTCACAATTGATGTAGACCTCGTAATTTTTTCCCTTTACGGATTTTCTACGTAAAAATATCTGAATTCATTAGTGCTTGTTTTCATTTATCTGAATATGTATTGAATTCTCGTCCAACACAAAGATGATAATTCATTACTCTACCGTCGTAAATTTTCTAACACGTAACAAGTTCAATTAAATGAAATATTTTAATAAAAATTAGTTCTTAGAAGTCGGTAATGTCACTTACAAGTAGTTGGCCTGAAAATTCTGTTGGACTCACGACACGGTCAAAAATAGTCTGAAGGCTATGAACATTTTTTTTTCATTTTTAATGAAGACTTTGGATGTTTCTTGTTATGGTTTAATTGGTCATTAATTCTTAATTAATTACTTTATTTCCACTAATACATGCTCTTAAAAATTCAATAACTTGGAATTTGGTTTTCTAGAATTCTTTCATATGGCATTTACATAGTTCCAATCCAGGACTGGACCTAACATCATTTTTTTTATAATAATTCAAATCATCAAATGTTTCTTGAACTGTCTAAACTGCATAATAATAAATAAATTTTATTATTTGTTGTGTCAGAAAGATTCGCGACGGTGGAGTAATAAAGTAATGTCTTTGGGCCGGTTTGGAACTGACTTTTTCGGTGCGGTGCGGTACAGTGCCCCGAATCTGCGAGCTGTTTCACGTTTGTTTCGGTGTCCCGCGGCGACTGGGCCGCGAATTTAGCGAAAAGCCGGCAGCTCCTTCTACCCCGCGGCCCGCTTCCTGGATCGCGATATTTCTGCTTCTGCCCTGCCTCGCGAAGCCGACTCCTCTCGTCTCGCGATCTAAAGCGTCAGAAGCCCACCGAGTGAAGATCGTCGTCTCCCCATTCCCTTCCTCTCGTCTCTCCACCGCTAGTCTCTCCACCGCCTCGCTTGAGTTTAGGTCATCGCAGCGTATGCAGACCTCCGAAACTTATGTACCTGGGAAGAAACGACTATTGCGGCGAGTGCAGAGCTCCGAAATACCCTTGCTACAGCGAAGGCTCGCGAAATCCTTCACTATCAAGCTGCTGTAGCCGCGTGAGGGAGAAACCGGGACAGGGAAGGAGGGTGTGCGACCAAAACCAAGAGGAGAAAAGAGGACTTCGAAGATTCTGAAGCCCTTTCGATGCTTATATTGCAGGTAGCTGAAGGTACACTAACCGAAATTAAAGAGGATAAATGAGGTATAATTAACTTGTGACTTATGATTTTTATATCTTTAATTCATTCATAATTTATATAGTATTATATATAAAATTTCTCATTAGGTTATTGATTTTTAATTGCAAAAGAGTGAAGATTTGAAGAACATTGTTTCATTGTACTCAAAATTTGTTACAAACATAAATTTCAAATGGTTTTAACGAGACGTAGGCAATACGTCTTTTTTACAAAAAAATCGACCGCAATTGTTTTCCCACAACTGTAACCAACAAATAAGCTTAGTTCTTCCCGCAATTGCTGTAGTACAGTCATAGCTACTAAAGTTCAGTGTTCGAAAAGCTGACAGCCAAATCGAACCCTTATTGTTGGACGAAGCTAGGGTATTCCATCAAACGGCTCAGAGCGATCCCTTTAATTGTATATCATTAAACGGACATATAGGTGCGTTGTTGATGTCTGAATTGTGTGATCTTCGGTTTGTCTGACCTGTCTTGTCAAGACTTTTCAATTAGGCACCAAAATCTTCAAAAAATTGCAAATAGCTTAATTTAGGCCCAATTTGGCTCGGATTTAATCAATTTCATTGTCATTGGGTCCATCTCCTCAAGCCGACCAATTTGACTCTAAGTTTGTCGAAGCCGGAGTTTGGGATTTAATTGGAGTTCGAGAGCTTCTTGCCTAAAAAATGCTCCAGATTCATGCCAAATGACAAATTTTATTGATAACAATCACTATTTATATAGAGAAATCTCAAATTTTAACGAGCAATTGCTCACTTTGAACAAATCCTTATTACACACGTGATACTATTAAATTCTTATGTATTTACGTATCTAACGATTAACATTTATTTATTTTTATATTTATACATTAAATTTTCTAAAAAGAGAAATACTTTTGATAGCATATATATATATATAAATTGAAGTTTTGATGAATAATATGTGAATACATAAAAATTCTCTTGTTTGTACATCTTATAAATTTTCTTTGTTACCATTTAGTTATTTAACGAGAACATAAATATTTAAAAAGAAATTGATATTTGGCAGAGTATCAGTTTCTCATACGCTTGGGCCCCATAATGAGGGCCTGCGCCATGTGCCTAAATAGACTGATCCCCCGCTCCATGGTGGAATCGAACCCCTGACCTGAATGGACTTACAGTGACCCTGCCACCAACAGGCCAGAAACGCGGCACATTTAACAAAAATATATATATAAAGAATGGTCGGAGGTTATTATACGAGCTATCAGCCACCCTCATATAAATATAAAGTGTATTTTAAAAATCCTTTGGACTAGGTTCAACACGCACAATGCGACACCTTCAATAAGCCGAGTTTGTCCATAAAATTTGTTAAATTCATCCTAGAGCTAAATTTGTCAAAAGGAACAATTGAATTTATCAAATAGCTACATTTTGTCATGAAGAATAACTCACCTTGTCCATGACAACAATTGAACTCATAAAATAACTAAATTTGTTTAGAAAAAAAAGGCTCTAACAAGAGTTTGCTCTTCGAACAACTCTACTTGAAGGACTCTATCAGCACAACTTTATCTGAAGAAATCTCTCATAATAACTTCTTGAAAATAGTTTATTTAATAGAGTTTTCTCGGAACAACTCTACTGTAATAGCGCTTTAAGAGAACTCGTTCGTGGCGTATATACTAATAGAGATGAGATATCATGAATTGCTCAAATAATAGAACGTGAAATACGTCACTGCCAGATAATAACACACTACAACTATTATTACTCGTACAACATGCCGGAATCATACAAACGAAAATAGCAAGAGGTCCTTAGATATCTTAAATATAATCATCACTTGTGTATGTTGATATTAAAGGGAGACATATTGGTTTGTTACTTGGGACAGACTAATAGATTGTTTTCAAGAGAAATATTATATAACAGCTCCTTCCCTTCTTCCCCATATCTTCAAATTTCCCTTCTATTCAATTTATATTATGTTTTTTCTTTATGATTTTCTAATTTTTCATAAATATTTTACTTTTCATCTTATCGTCGTAAATTGAGGGCACTTTTTTTTTCTAACGTATAACAAGTCTAATTTTAAAGTTAGCTTAATCAAGAGCAGAACCAACACTATTATTTAGGACGAGTAAAATCAACAGATATCTATTATTTTTAAGTACTAAGCAATGAGCTATATTTCTTGTGTGTGTGGTGAGATCAACAAATGAACCCCCTAATATGTGTCGTGTACCTAACAGGTATGTCGCAAATTTTAACGTTGATCGAGCCAGCCATCATAATCTGATTCCTCCTTTGAGCTCAATATTTTAAAATTGGATAGTGTTAAAATAGTCATTGATTATAAGGGCCAGTTGATTCCCATAGTCTAAAAAAATATCAATTTAGTCCCTATATTCTTTTAATATGTCTAAAATACATAAATCTCAAGACTGAATTGTTACTCTATTCATTAAAATTTTGCTCATGACATGACCCTTTTGATTTGATTCTTACCCACTATCTCCCAACAACCTTTGATTTTCAAATTAAAAAAAATAATAATAATAAAAGATGAGCAATCCATGTAATTGTAGAATTAGGTATCTTTTTTGTTGGAAATAACAGTTGGGGGAAATCAACACAGATGTCAGTATATGAAAAAAAATATTACATTAGGACTCCGCAAGTAGAGTTATGTGTGGAGTTCAATCTCAGCCGCACATCAACCCCACACTCACCAAAGGATGTATGGGAGTGGGCTCCACTGTATTTTTTTTAAAAAAAAAAGATACAAGCGGGGTTGATGTGCGGCTGAGATCAGACTCCGCACGTAGCTCTACGTGCGGAGTCCTGATGTAACATTTCTTCCAGTATATGAGACTGCAAATAAGTTCATAAAATGTTCTTGCAAACTTTAGACGTTTTATTTTTCCTTGAATGGCAATCATTCTCACAAAGGCTCCGTTTTTTATAGTTTATCCGCTGTGGCGGCGTTTTGAGAACGTCGTCTCACCATTTGGAAATTGCGTTTGAGCACAGTTTATCCGAAAATGCAATTGGTTTTTTACATTAAACACGTAACGCGGTTCAAACGCAACTGTTCACGTTTTTAAATAAGCACAAATTGTCACAAACACACCCTAAGATTCCAACCTCTTAAATCTGAAAATTAATTAATTAATTAATGATTCATATTGTTATATTAACTACTAAATGTACATTAGTTCTTTCCACATTAATTGTTAAAAGAAAATATATTTTTTGGGGGAACATTGACAGTTGAAATATATAAATAGAATATTATTATAAAATCTTTGAAATAATTATTTATGATATTTATTAACAAATGTACCTAATACCCATAAAGATTTCTCGTCACTCTGGGTAAACTGTATTTTCATAGTTTTGTCAAAAAAACTGCAGCCGAAATCTGTGTTTTCCCACCGGTCTTGATTAAGTGCGGTCGCAGCTTTCTAGATACGGTCTAACATTTCAAAAATAAAATAAAAATGTAACTACCACTGCAGTTTTTGTAACATTGGATTATTCAACACATTCTAAGCCGCCTCTTAATAAGTTGCAGCAGCCCCAAACAGACTCTTAGTCCAATTCAAATAAAGACCAAATCAAAACGATTGAAGCGTAATTTGAAGCTTTAGATCATCAATTAAATGATTAAATGAAGTCCAAATTAGATATATTTATAGTTGAATTGAGCGTCTAGACGAAAAGAATTTAACGAGTTTAAGATCGCTCAATTCTGAGGTCGCTAAAATTTATAATTATCGTATATTGATTATAATGACCACCTTTTTTTTAAATTGGAAACTTTATTTCTGATATTTTTTTATATTAAGCTGATTTGGTAGATACAATTTTATGAATTTTATAATCGAAATTAGTTAAGTTAGGTAATCAGAAACCTAACTTAAATTTTAAATATTAGAAATTGCTTAAAAATTTTTTATAAAATATAAAATATAATATCATATTTAAAATAGTAAATAATTAAAAAAAAAATCATTTTCATCTCAAAATAATCATATGAGCTCTAAAATAAAATGTCAATCACAAATATTGCAAATATAAAGATTGCTTATCTTGATTAGAGCTATTAACGAGCTTATTGCGAACTTAATTGAGTACGGCTCGAATGAGTTGAGTTAGGATCGCAATCGGCTCGTGGTTTCTTATCTTCGGTTTCGAGCTGGTTCGAGCCAACCCAGCTCGAAATTAAATTGAACTCAATCCAGTTCAAAATCGAAATGAGCTAGAGTCAAATTTGAGTTATTTTGATATGCTCTAGCTTGAAATCGGCTCGATCCAGCTCGAAACCAAAGCACAATGGTTCAAATTGAATTATTTGGATATTTCCCAACTCAAAATCGGCTTTAATCTCATTATATTTAATTTTATTTAGTATCAAATATAATTTTATAAATTTTTTTTTTTAAAAAAAAAACTTCTAGCAAGTTCGAGCCGAATTGTGTATGACTCGAAATAAGCTCGAAAAAAAAAACGATCTAAAGTATTGGCTCATAACAAAGCTCGTTTATTTCGATCTGATCTTGATCCGAGCTAAAATTCAAATTAATTTTTCAGTGCTTAACGATCTTCAAGCTAAATTCACAGCTCTAGTTACATATCTAACATGTAAACATTCATATTTTTATGCATACCATATATATATATATATATATATATCATTAATTTCTTAAATATGACCAAAATAGTTTCATCCAAAGGATTATAATATCAAGGTGTTAAAAATAAAAATATCAAATTATTGGTGTTATATATATAAATACATAAGAATCATATGATTTGTACATAAATTTTGCTAAAGAAAATTTGATTTCTTTCAGTAAATTTTGACTTAGTCTTGTAGTTACAAATCCTAATAAAAATTATGCTAAAATTTTATTTAAATAAAAGCTTATTTTTTATGCAATTTTTATAATTATATGTGATTTTAATGCCAATTGGTCATCCCAATTTTGGCCCAATATAGGTTCACATTAAAATTATTAAAAGTGTGCGTTTGTATGTTTGTGTAAACATTGTTCGACAGTCAGAGACCAGCCGTCAGCCCTATAGGTTGAACTGATCGGGGAGTGGACTCCATTCCAGTCCGGTGTGCTATTTGAATCCTCCCGTCATGGGTGGGATTCGAACCCCTGAGCCGAGGGACTTACACCAAAGGCCGCATCCATTGAGTCGACGACACTGTGCGTGCATATATCTACACATAAACACATATATATATATATATATATATATATATATATATATATATATATATATATATATATATATATATAAAATATATCGTCGATCGCGCCCACTTGGTAGAGTAGTCTCTTTGAATGTTGTAAGTCCCTCAGATCACATATTTGAATCCTCTTCTGGCTAGTTTGTTAGTAGTGAGGGTGGTCCTTGAATTGTTAGATATATGAGGATAATTGAAGGCTCTTATAATAGCCTCCAGTCATTCTTTTAAATATCTATATATATGTATAAGTGTGTGTATAGCACTTAATTTTTTATATCACGTCAAAATGATTAGTTATTACTTACATTTTCTTATACATGGATTTAAGATATAAAAGTATTATATGTATATATATACATATATCAAGCCCACCAAGGAAGATTTCAACAACAGCCCATTTGCGAGGCATAAATATGAAGTTGGAAACGAAGAATTCTTTGATGCGGCCCAAACGTGATTGGTAATGGGCTGAAACGCTGATCCCGTTATATTGAGAAGTCTAATTTTTCAAGGAAAAAAAATTTTAACTGAGATATTATTTTTTTTTTATTGCAAAGTCATCTAAAGGCCGAGAGTTCTTACGTGGGCCAATTTTACATTAGCATGAGATCAATTCCAAAGGGAAATTGTATACATACAATTATTGTAATATGATATCACTAAACCAAGATTTATTATTGAGTCAGACTCAAGTTATAAACCGCAGAGCGAGAGAGACTTATGGCTCGTTTGGGGCAGCTTATTATTGCGGCGGAGTTTTTGAAAACGCCGTTGTACTGTTTGTTTTGCACTTGTGAGTGCGTTTTGAAAATGGTGTTTTTATTTTGAATTAGACGCGGCCCGTGGAAGGAGCCTCGCGGCCGGCTTTTTCAGTAGCGTTTTCCTTCGCTAATTACCTCCGTGACCCTTCCGCTGCTACCCGGGAGGAAAGCGAAGCGCTGAAGCACAGTCGAGCCAGGCGAAAGAAGAAGCGCTGAAGCAGAGGCGAGCCAGGCGAAGGAAGAACCGCTGTTAGGAAGGGAAGCCGAAGGAAGAACCGCTGGAGCATAGGCGAGCCAGGCGAGCAGAGGCGGGCCAGGCGAGCAGGTATCCACGATCCCGTTCGCAGAAGAACTGCGGCCAACATAAATTGGGTCACTGATCTTCTACTGCCTACTCACGCCTTGCTTCTTCTCCGTTAATCTGCTTAGAATGGAGGCATCAATTCTCCAGTTGGAGAAATATGAGATTGGAGGCATCTGCGGCCAGTTTCTGAGGGAGTGTTCTAATCCGTAGATTAGTTTTCCAATTTTTATTTCTAATAGTAAACATACCCTCTTAATTCAATTTTATGTTGAATTGGTTTAATCTCTTAGCTGAATGTGTGTTGGAATAATGTTGCAATCTCCGGATAAACAAAGGTTACTATGATCTCATTAATTCATACTCTTTATATTCACATATCTTCCCCAAACCATTTCCTGCTAATATTTCTTGTATGTTTCTTGTATGTTAAAACACTGAAATAATTTCTTGCATATTTGAAAAAAGATATAATTTTTTAAAATAAGATTTTATATTTCAAAGTAAAATTTTATATTTTAAAATATTTTTTTTTAATTTGAAATAAGATTTTATATCTTAAAAAAAATTTATTAATAAAGATGAGCAGAAATTGTAATTTTTCTACAAACAGCTGCATATAAATTCGTTTTCAAACCGCTAAACCAAACGAACTTATCGAACTATTCATTTCAGGGGGATAACGTTCGTTTATCTACAAACATTACAGAATCGATTGTTTCGCAAACGCTCAAAGCCAAACGAGATAGACGAACTTATCCGGATCGATTCTTGATAAGCTGAACATTAATAAGTTCGCTTTTCGGATAAGTCTGGATAAAGCTGCGATACTGCCCCAAACAGACCCTTAGGAGTAGAGCTGTCAAAAAAGTTCTTTGTCCGCGAACAGTTCGTGTTCAATTCGTCAAGAAGTTCGTATTTGATTCGTTCGATAAGCAAACAAGACGAACATGAACATTTTTTTCGTTCGGTTTGTTAAACGAACCAAACACGAACAGTGATGTGTTCGTTCGTGTTCGTGTTCGGTTTGTTATTGTTTGAAATATAAAATAATTTAAAATAATTATATATAAAAAATTTATGATATTTTAAAAATAATTATATATTATAAAAATTTATCATATTTTAAATAATAAAATTTTTATGAATTATAATATATGGTAAATTATTAATAACAATAATAATACTATAGTATTAATTATATTAATATTGATACTATAATATTATAATTAATATATTATACTATATATTAAAATAAAATCCTAAACACCTTATTCGGTATGCATCATTTTGAGAAAGTATGGATTAACTAATGTGTACGGAATACATGATCAATTTGCTTCATTTTGAGGGAGTATGATATCAAAGCTAGGGCTGTCAAAAAAGCTCGTTGTTCGCGAACAGTTCGTGTTCGGTTCACTAGGAAGTTCGTGTTCGATTCGTTTGATAAGCAAACAAGACGAACACGAACATTTTTTTTTCGTTCAGTTTGTTAAACGAACCAAACACGAACAGTGACATGTTCAAATATTTCGAACACGAACACTAACTATGTTCGTTCGTGTTCGGTTCGTTTACACCTCTACTTAGGAGTACAACATTAGTAATGTATTTTTACGCTTCTCCCAAAATATTCATTTATACTTTACTCTTCCTATATTTTATACAAATATGAGTTATTTTTACAAATGTCGATAATAACTCATATGTTTTTATATTGTCGATCGGACATCAGTTGTCGTTCTTCAGATGGTCATAGGAAAAACCAAGCTATTACCAGACAAATCTATGTATCCCCCACTCTTAAGTTGGCGAGACAATTGTTTGCTGCAAACCATTTGTTTTTCCATCCAGCGGACTTAGGGACCGTTTGGAGCGGAATATTATTTCATACGGATAACGTACGCAGCGCTGCGTACGGAATTCACAAATAATTACCGAATAACCAGCGAATAATCGATAATAACCCCGTGAATAACATTAAAATGGAACTGCGGGGGTTATTGGCAAGTTATTAGGAAGTTTTTGCAGTTTTATTTGAGCAATAACCTCCAATAACCTCACAATACCCCGAATAACCGATAAAAAATATAAAAGTGAAATCGCGGAGGTTATTGGGGCGTTATTAGGAGGTTATTCGCTGGTTATTCAAAATAATACCGCAACCTCCCGATAATCCTGAAATACACGATCTCGGAGGTTATTTGCTAATTATTCAGTGGTTATTTGCGTATTCCGTACGCAGCACTGCGTACGTTGTCCGTATGGAATAATTTTTCATTTGGGGCAGCTTATACGTGATCGTTTGAAAAACATATTTTGCCAGTTTATTCAAAATCGTGGTTGGGTTTTTACACCAAGCATAAGTCACGGCGGTCAACTCGTGGGCCGCTTTTCAAGATAAACTGTTTATCCCGAAACGTATAAGCTGCCCCAAACAGACTCTTAATTTCTTAGTTCGATCAATCGATTCATTCAATCTCAACCGATTTGACAAATCTTCACGCTTGATAGAATCAATCCCTTGACCCCTGTCGTATAGTCACACATGTATAATGATTATAACTATGATATAAATGTTAATGGAGTTAATTTATTAAAAATAAAACCTTAATGGATTTTTATTGGTTCAATTTATTTTTTCTTATATTTTTTGTCGAATTTCCAACAAAGCCCCTCCGCGACAGTCCGCCATAAACGACGAGGGGGCCGTTTGTTTAGGGCGTCGCGGGGCGTCGCTTTGCGTCGCGGGGGCTTCGGCCGAATTTCGTTTGTTTGGATAGAGCGGCGCGGCGGAAGCGGAGACGAAGCGGGTACGACGCGGGCAGCGGCAATAAACCCTCGTTCGCAGCTTCCTCACGCGCTGTTTCTCATCCCTACCCCTCGCGCCTCCCTTCTGCCTGCTGATATCTCCTGCTTCTTCGTTGCCTTACTTCTTCCCTATCTATACTCGACTCGGCCGATTTCAGGTAAAATTTGAGCAACTTTTGCCGATCTACTTGCACAGCTGAGGTATTTTGAGTATTATGAGCAATTTTTGCTGATCCCCCTTCTCTAGACCTGCCGCTTTCTCGACATATTTTCTCTGTATCAGTGAAATGGCATGAGATGAGTGTTGGCCTTTGCGTTTTTCTGTGAAATGGCATGAGATTTTTCTGATCCGATTGGTATTTGAGTGTTGGCCTTTGCTTAAGCTTCGTCTGTACCTGGTTTGTTTAAGCTTAAGCATCGTCTGGATCTGATTTTTCTGGATCTTGTTTGTTTAACCGAGATTTTCTCTGCTTAAGCTTCGTCTGGATTTTAAGTTGAAGTGAAATGGCATGAGTAAGGGCATGAGATTTTCTCTGTTTCTATGCTTAAGCTTCGTCTGGATTTTTAACCGAGGATTGCAATTCTATTGCTGTCATTCTATCTCCGTTTCTATGCTTAACTCTGTTATTCTAATCTGTTGAAGTTACGAAAATTAAAATTATTTCGATTGAAATTTGATAATACTTCACACATGAGTATGGGGGCATCCTTTTCATTCCATCCTTTTAATTTTGCAATCTTATTTATTTTGGAAAAATATGAAAACAAATGAGCTTTATTGTGTTTTGTGAGCAATGATGTTGTCTAACAAAATCAATATGGACTACTGCTGGTTGGACTTGCAAGCTCACACATTTAGAACATCGGATTATGTATGCAAATGCAGTAGGTGCAAAATACATAAAGATTTGGCTGAATGGGTTATGGTATCTTTGCTCTTATATTTCCTATCTCTTTATGCCTTAAGGTTGAGCTATCTCAAGCTCTAATTTTTTTAATCATTGAAGGAAATTTTAAGTTGGCTATCTTTCAATGTCTCAATCTTAAGCTGATGAGTATTTTTTTCTTGGTTGATTGCCTAAATCATGATGCGGCATTTCATTTTTGAAGAGGTAGTAATAGTGGTATTTTTTATGTGATGTTAAAGATGTGAGTGGTATGCATGCAAATATGAATGTCTAAGTGTAAGGTATGTAAATACCTGAGAATTGTGTGGTGTATATGTAAATGCTCGTTTCTCTTTTAATGTCTCTGTTCTAAATGCTAACATCTTATTCATAACTTCATATTATACTTGTGTTCACCCATTTTCCTTCTACTATTTTAAGTGTTTTGAGTCCATGAGGTCTTTAGCAAAGGTAGACATTCACTCAGTTCTGATAACCCTTTGGCCATTTCTGGTTGCTTCAAAAGTGGCACGCTTGATTTCAGCAAGATTCATAGAGTTCTTTAAAGCTGGAATCTATATTCGGTAATTAGATTCCATGTCATGGAATGCTGGCGAGCATATCGAGAGCATGAAATTGTAGAAATTTCAACTTAAAATGCCTTAAGAGCTGTATCATTGTACAAATATTCATTTAAGTTCTTCTAGTGATGCAATTCAAGAGTTATATTTTGCTTTTTGACTCGATCTACACTCAAACTTGTTTTATTTAACTCGTTAGCTTGAGAAAGTATGTCCGCCCTCATCCGATCAAATATCAATAATGAGAGGCTTTGATCTCTGCCTTAGAAAATCACATATTAGACTATCCCACTTAGATTTGCTTCTTTATCATTTTAGATTTCCTTATTGCGCTTACTGTGAAGGAATGTTTCTTGTTGAATTTACTGGTGATGGATATGCCACTGTAGTTAGCTGCTAACATTACAGCTTCTATCTCAATGTGGCGAGACTTTTGCTCCTTTGAATTAGCAGTGATAACCGTACTTAGGCTGCTAAGCGTACGGTCTCTATCTCGATGTGGCGATTTTCTCGCTCCTTTGAATTATCGGCTTTGACCTTTATTGGTATCATGGTTTTCCGCTCCTAATCCGATAGCAGCCACGAAACGCCGTAATGATCGTTGTTAGCCTCCATCTAATAACAGACTTGTAATGATAGCAGGACTCGGTTTTATTTTTTCTTGTTCTCGGGGCCTAATCATGTAATGTATTAGCCGTTTTTTTTTGGGTAAAGATGTCTCGTTTTGGACTTATAGTGGTGTTATATACGTGAATTCCTATGTTGGAGTTGAATTCATGTAAGAATGAAAGCTTTGTACCTACCTCTTTCATCATCTAATAAAATTGCCATCCTTCTTCCCCGTGGACGTAGGTCATATTGACCGAACCACGTAAAATAATATGTGTTCTTTTATATGATCTGCAAATTTTTTTTTAAAAAAATTTTGTTCAGCTTGGATGTGTTTAGAGTTTAAAATTGAATGTATTCCGTTTCGAATGTTATCCCAGTTATAAATTCCAATATATTTATTCTATATATGTGCTTATAGCTTGATATAACATGACCGATAAGGGTAAAGAAATTGCTCGACCTCGCAACATGGGAGAAGGAGGTAAAATATCTCTTTTGCGATCTATGCATAAAAGAGATAGATTTGGGAAATAGACCGTCGAAGCTATCTAAATAAGGAAGGTTGGGAAGGTGTTGTGAAGGGTTTTACGAAGCAACCGGGAGGACGTACGAAAGGTCTCAACTTAAAAATAAATGGGATCGAGTCGAAAAAGGATTGGAAGACGTGGAAAGATTTGAAAAATGGATGTACGAGTCTTGGTTGGAATCCGGAAAAACGTACCATAAATACATCCGATGAGTGGTGGGCGAACGACTTGCGGTTAGTATGTAGATATTTATTGCATATTTTCAAAAGTTTTGAAAATTCTTCATAAATTAAACTATTCCACTTTTGTCTCGGATTTTTCCCGATGCGAGGAAGTTTAAACGAGGTTGGAATTGAACCCGAACTCGAGGAAAGAATGGATCGGATGTTCGAGGGTACCGTCGCCATCCGGTAAGTATGCATGTGCACCCGGCGAGATTGGGTTTACCGAGACCCGGGATCCCGTGGCTCGTCGATCCATCCGATGATTCTCCGATCTACCTAGCCTTGGACAAGCCGAGATCCGGTCTACGAATCGATCAAAGCGTCCTCGCCTCGAAGGTAGGAAGAAGAGAGGAGCGTCATCATACGGGGCTCAACTCTCCTACTTGGTCGAATCTTCCAATGATGCACCGCATAGAGTGCGAGAGAACCTCGGTGAATGATGTGGTTTCACTTTTGGATGAGGATGAAGACATTGCACTTGATGATGACTTCTATTATTTCGCGGTTGAGTCTGCTACATGATTCGGTACACGAGAGACTTCTTCATGGCAATATCCAAGCAACGTAGGGTGAAGTACCTACGACATTTCTATTACAAGAGGAACATGTGATCTGTAGTTTAATTTGCACATTTGGAGAACTATGCATTTGTAGTTTAATTTGCACATGACGAACATGTGACGTCTGGTTGTTTCTTTGAATGATAAATTTTATTAACGCTTGTTTTGTTTCGTCTTTCCATTCATATTGCTCTCATAAGTATTTAAATTATGCATGTGACTTGAAATAAATCATCCATATGAATTCCTTCATTGATTTGGTTTCCCTTTAAATTCGAGAGAAAAATCTAGAATGAATCTCGAGGAACGTCGTCGTATGAGGAGAAATGCAGGCAATAAACTTGGCGATCGACTACTACGACACTTACGTCGACCGTCCCCGATGTTACACATCAGCACAGATTGGGGAAAAATGGGTTGTCGAGATGTTAGAAGGACATCCAACTAGATTCCACAACATATTTAGAATGAGTCAGGAGGTATTCAAAGACCTTTTAGCGGAGCTTGTTGACTCTCATGGACTGCATGGGTCAACGAGGACAACAAATCGTGAGGTATTAGCAATCACTTATTTATATACTTTCACAGAACGAGTCGATGCGTTCAGCCATGGAACGTTTTCAACATTCTTCAGAAACAATCAGTAGGTATTTCACAGTGGGTTTGAGTGCTCTGAGGAGCCTGGGTAAAGATGTTATCAAGCCACTTGATCCCACATTTGCAGAAATACCGAGAGAGATTCGTAACGATCCTCGGTACATGCCGTTCTTTAAGGTATTTCATTTGAATTTGATTGTTTTATTTACGAATCTACCTACAATTAATGTGTCTAAACATTGTAGGATTGTATCGGAGCGATTGATGGAACACACGTCGATGCTCGTGTTTCGGACAGTGAGAAAATTCCATTTATAGGCCGAAGTGGAATACCAACACAAAACGTCATGGCGGTATGCGATTTTAACATGTGTTTTACATTTGTCATGCCTGGTTGGGAGGGTAGTGCACATGACAGCAGAATATTTAAAAGTGCAACGAGAAATGAACGCTACTGTTTCCCGCACCCACCAAATGGTATGTGTATTCAAACAAAATTCAATTATGTGATTTCCGAACAAAAAGAAATACTAACAAATTTTAAACAGGAAAATATTATCCGGTGGATGCCGGTTATCCAATGCAAGAGGTTATATGAAGCCATTCCCGGATACAAGGTATCATATACCCGACTTTGAAAGAGCGAAGCAATGTGACACGAACTCGGAAGGAGGTCTTCAACAAACGACATTCTTCCTTACGAGGCGTGATCGAGAGGACATTTGGTGTTTGGAAGAAAAAATGGGTTATCTTGCGAGACATGCCCCCGTATCCATTTTCTAAACGAGTGCGGATCGTTATAGCAACAATGGCGCCGCATAATTACATTAGACGTCATCGATCGAGATTCGATGTTGATTTGCGCGTGCGAGGTAAATCAAGAAGTAGGTGCACAACCATCGGGAAACCATGTAGGCCACATGCGCGATGATAGCGAACGACTGACACTTGCACCAAGGACGGCGAAGGTCTTTGCAGAGATGGCATTGCTTCGGGAAGAAATAACAAATGCGTTGCTTAACATGGCATAGAATTGTATATTGGTTAGATGATTACTTTGGTGACGTCTGATGTTTAGTTTAGTTTTTTGGTTTAAAGTATTTAAATAGTGCTCAAAGTATTAAATTTATTTATTCGCTTGCATTTCAGGTACAAATGAGTTCCACCATGTCATGCTACCTCTCACCGAGTTTTATGTCGCTGTGGCCTCCAAACTTGCTTTTGACATCACGACAACCGCACGATTTTCGCCGAAAGTTTTATTCGTCGCCTCGAAACATTTCACAACAATGCCGTTTCTTCCGATGGGCGGACGATCTACGGATTATCACGAGCCCATTCATTATGGAGTGGACCGCTTCACTTGAAGATTGTGTGACACGTGAGTTAGTGGAAGTCGAAAAGAAAGAACCTTATTATCGTATTAGTTGTTGTTCAATTGTCATCACGAATCTTTTTCACTTTACTCATTACTTAGCACGTGCTTGAGAGGACATGATGTACATCTACAATCTTTATGACTTTTGGGATATGAAATCGTTATCTTCGTGTTCTTTGTTTCAAATCATTTGCAATTGTAAAAAATTTTAACTAATTTCTGAAAAATATTTTAAGTTTCAAGCTTTAAATATATATTTAAAACGTGGGAAAATTTTCCTTTAAATATATATTTGCAATTGTAAATATTTTTAGTTTCAAGCTTTAAATATATATATATATATATATATATATATATATATATATATATATATATATATATATATATATATGAGGTAACTAAATTATATAGGTATGGAGTAACATTAAATATATATATATATATGAAAATATATATTTTTTAAAGACAATCGTTAATATAAATAATCAAAAAATTTTCGCTAAATATTTCAAAATATATTTTATATTTATTATTTTCAATACTTAAAACGTTAAATTTTAAAAAGAACTTGTATTTACAAAGCCTATATATAATATAAATAAATCGAAATTTCAAACAGTTTTAATAAACGAAGTGCAGACCAGGTCATTTTTACGGAAAAATTTGCCAGTGTTGTTTCCCATATTATAACTAAACAGACAATTAGAACTTACCATAATTGCTTCCCATAATTACTTCACAGTAATACATATTCTATTCTAGTTAGACAGTTGCAAATGAACCAAACAGGCCCGAGGGCTCATGGGATAGCATTATTTAGATTTATTTTTTTTTTTAATTAAATAGTTTATAGCATAAGAAAATAATTTGGGGTCAACACCGGACTCATTCGTCCATTTCGTTGCCCAACAAAATCTTACGATTTATTTAAAATGGTAATTAGTTCTTTTCCAAAAAGATTAGTGTTAGTTGGCAGTAATTTTTTATAGTTTTAAAATTGATATTTTATAAATTCTGAAATTAAAAGGGGCTTTATGTAAATAATCGGATACTATTAATTTTTATGTATTTACATATCATAATTAAAAAAAATTACATTTTACACCTTGATATCATAAATCTATGCATAAAAAAGATTTATTTCAGTTGGGGGCCGTTTGGGGCAGCTTCCGCATTTTTTTGCGATCTTTTTACTTCGCTAACTTGCTCTCCCCTCTCTCGTGTCCTGGTTTTCCCTTTCTTACGTTTCTGCCCTAAGGGGACATCTCTCACCCGTCTCTCTTGCCTCTCTGATCACTCGCTATGGAGGTTAGGGTTTGCTTTTGTTCTCATCTCCTTCTTCTCTCTAATATCTGGTTACGTTTGATTACTTTGTTTTTCGTCCTCCTACGGTGTACTCTAACATTATTTTTGTAGTTTGAAGTTCATTTGGATTTTGTGGCTTTCTATTTGCGATTTTTGGCTTTACTCTACTGTGAAATTGAATTTCTCTTGTTTTGAGGTTAGGGTTTTGGATTTTGCGATTTGTTATTTGTGCTCCATACAGTATTCGGTTGTTTGTCCTCTATGCTCTATGTTTTATTCTTTTCAATGTGTATTGTGGCTTTTGTTCTACGGTGGAATTCTTGCTCTATGCGATTGGTGGTTGTGGCAATTCTGTGATAATGTTGGTCATTGCTCGAATGAGTGTTCGTGCAGTGATTTTGCAGAGGTGGCCCGAAATACGTGGTGGAAATGTTATCGCAGTGGGGTTGGTGCGGTGGTGATGTGTCAATGGTGATGATGGTGGGTAGTGTTGATGTGTTGTTAGTATGGTGGATGGATCACTTTGAGGATTCTACAGTCGATAATGATCAGACGTGAAGAGTTTCATTCGAAAAAGGATTATCGAGTGACATTAACTGGCTACAATATAAAAATAATATTTATAATATTAATTATTTTTGTGTTACTTACTATTTAGTATTGTCTAAATTTTAGTTACTTCAGCGTAGCAATTTTTTTTGATAAACTTGATACAACACAAACAAATTTTTATCATCTCGCACGAATCTCGAGACATGACACTGATCTCGAGAAAATATTTTGAGCAAAAGATATTCAAATCTTGATAAAAAGTTATCCAGAACTCTGATTTCAACAATGTTTTAGTCAAACTGTCCGACTCGATGAGTGGAACCTAATGACTTCAAAGTTAGTCTAATTCGAGTCAAATCAAGCTCATATACAATGATTAAAGCATTCTTGAAAGATTCCGTAAATATTTGGAAAGTAAAACGAATGACAAATCTAGTAAGTTTATAGGTAAATCGAGTATCTCGACAAGACGAATCCAACGAGTCTAAGTTCACTCAATTTCGTCATCATTAAGACATCCAAATGCCCCTTAAATCTCATCTGATCGAAGAAAGTTTTCTGGACCGTCCGATCAAAATGATTCATATTCCTGCATTAATTGCACTCAGATTCTCATAATTAATTTTTTCAATTAGGCTATGCCTCATAGTTGTTCCCCATTTTAAGGGTTTTTCACGCAAAAGTCGAGGTGTCACATTCCTTACTTATTTTCTTTTATCAGTGCGTGCTGAATTCTCGTGCAACGCTAAGACAATAATTCATTACTCGCTGTGAATTTTCTAGCCTGCATAAAAACTGCAACTGCCTATATCCAAAGTGATAGATAAAATCTGAGAGGCATGCTGTAAATATAAATACTTAGTTGTTATAAATGTAAATACATAAGAATTGTAAATGCCCAAAAATTTAAATTGCATGGGTCGATCTGTACCGTCCCTTAAAAAAGGTACCATCTATAAAAATCCAACGGTCAGTAATAGCTAGTTAGCTTAGATTCCTCCTTGACCACTTTCAGGCCTTCACGCAGTAAGCAAATTACTTAACGGGCCCACAATCCCACGGGCTCGCCAGTCGCCATCCCGCAAAAAGAAGGGGCGTAATCGTCATTTACAAAACTCCTTAACGTCGGCGATTTTATAGTTAACGGCGCTACTAAAGCCTCGACCATCGAGCCGCATTGTACTGCGTTTCGTTCTTCTCTCCTCTCCGCTCCCCCATCCGCCATTAGCGCCACTCGCCTCGATATCGATAGATTCAACAAAGAAACTGTAACGAGTTTCCGGATTTCAGGTTTTATGCTGCTCTGCACATCTCGATCTCCACAACGGTGTGCATTTCGTCCACGACAATGGTTTCGTTAACCGATTCACAGATCCCTTCGTCTCCGAGCCCTTGCTCTTTATCAGTCAAAATCCAGAGGTCTCATGGGCGTTCTATGCGGACGATTCGATCTAATCTGTTTCAGAGCGGACGGGATTGCTCGCCGGAGCGATTGCCGACAGCTGCGCGGTCTGCTGCGGTGTCTGAGATTTTGACGGATTCCGTTGTTGATTTCCGGCTAATAGAGCTCACTGCTGATTACATGAAGTCGGATGCTAAATCACATAAGCAGGACGATGCAACTGAGCTTCTCGAGCTGTCAAGGGATTTCTCCGACTTCTCTAGCTTCAACTCCGATATATCTGGCGAGCTCCAGCGGCTGGCTTCTATTTGTGATAGCAAATCCCCACAGCGTGTGGTGGAGGAGAGGGATAGTATGGAGCTTGAGCTCGCCGACGCTGATGTTGTTTCCTCCACTGAGATCCTCGACGTCACTTCACCTGAGGAGGTGGAACCAGTAGTCAAATCATGTGCTGAGACACTAATGAACTCCTCCAGTCCGATTGAATCGAAGCGCACAGCAGCTGCGAAGATCCGTCTCCTCGCTAAACACCGATCCGATTTCCGCGAGCTCATCGGCCTCTCCGGCGCAATCCAGGCCTTGATCCCCTTGCTTCGAAGCACGGATCCTGCTGCGCAAGAAAATGCCGTCACAGCCCTCCTCAACCTCTCCCTCCAAGAATCAAACAAAACCCCCATCACTGACGCCGGTGCGATCAAACCTCTAGTGTACGCGCTGCGCACCGGTACGTCAACTGCAAAGCAGAACGCGGCATGCGCGCTGCTAAACCTGTCGATGATTGAGGATAACCGCATCACAATCGGGGTATGCGGTGCTATACCTCCTCTGGTGTCTCTTATGGTGAATGGTTCGAGCAGGGGGAAGAAGGACGCGTTGACGACGATGTACAAGCTGTGCTCCGCGCGGCAGAACAAGGAGCGGGCGGTGAGCGCAGGTGCTGTAGCTCCGCTCGTTCGTTTGGTTGGGGAGCGAAGCGGGGGTGTGGCGGAGAAGGCGATGGTGGTGTTGAATAGCTTAGCAGCGATAGGTGAGGGAAGGGAGGCGATTGTGGAGGAAGGAGGGATTCCGGCGCTTGTGGAGGCGATTGAGGATGGTCCGGCGAAGGGGAAGGAGTTTGCTGTGCTCACTCTGCTTCAGCTCTGCGCTGATTCTGCTCGCAACCGCGGCTTGCTTGTGCGGGAAGGCGCGATTCCGCCGCTCGTCGCGCTCTCGCAGTCTGGTTCCGCTCGTGCCAAACACAAGGTGCGTTTGCATTAGAGATTATTTTCCCGCGGTGAAACTGAATAATTCCATTTTACGTATATTAAAAATTTTTAACACGTCATACATTCTTTTTTAGCTATTATATATTAATATTCCATTCTTTTTATCTGGATAATATTATCGTTGAAAATTACACACATAACCTTTAAATTTTATATATATATATATATATATATATATATATATATATATATATATATATGGTTAGAATTAAGTGCTCAGTTGTGTACAGGTTTCTTATTTTACCATTTAAGTGTGAAATTACAAAACGGGGATCTATTTTTTTGTAAATTACCGATAGTGCCATCGCAAATTGTTATGCAGTTTATTATTTATGACAATTTAGGCAATCAAGAAAAAAATTGCGTGCGGAACATGTACGTAGAGCTGCGTACGTAAATGAGGTATATGGAGGTTACAAGGAGGTTATATCCGTGTTATAAGTTCTTGTAATCTATTTATAACTCCATTGTAACATCTGTAACCGTGCTTGTGTTTTCATATAGTTTACAGACGAGTTATAAATGGGTTATAAGTAGGTTATAAGGGGTTATAACGCGGATATAACCTCATTGTAACCTCTTTATAACTGTTTACTTACGCAGCTCTGCGTAAGTCTTTTGCACGCAATTTTTTTCCCAACATTTGAGTCATGGTATAAATCTTGAAAAGTTATGGGGTCGCATTCGATTATCTATATTTTGTTTCTATTTGGAGTAGGGTGTAAATGAGGCATGTTAATAAATATTGTTGTTCGTGTCCAACTTATTTATATTTCGAACATAGAAAGTGTGTTCGTGTTAGGCTCGTGTGCTTAGCGAGCCGAACACAAGTTGTTCGCGAACAAAAAGTCATTTTGACAATCCTAAGGGATAGCGTAAGTTTTAAATGTTATTTTTTATATTGAAACTTCATTTGAATATAATTTATTATATTATATTATTTTATTTTTAACTAATAATTCTAAATGATTATAAATCTTTGTATCATATAATTGAGGAGTAGTATTTCGAGTCAAAATGAGACGAACATGAATGAAAAAATCTTTATTCATGTTCAACTCGTTTATATAAGAAGTGTTTGTGTTCAGCTCGTTAACTCAGTGAACGAATCAAACACGAGCTTCTTAATAAATAGAATACGAGTTTTTCGTGAGCAAATAGTTATTTTGACAGCCTTAATTGGAAGTGTGAAATTTCGATTCAATAATGTTATTATTTTAGTGATATACTTTATATTAAAAGTTTGAATTTGTTCTTTATTATAATTTTGCATTTAAACCCCTGAAATTTTGCAATTTTCAATTGGGTTGCTTTCGTTGGCATGGCTTCTAATAATTCATGCTCACGTGGGTCTGTCTCGCAGGCTGAGACGCTGTTGGGATATCTGCGGGAGCCGCGGGCGGACGGCGGTGGATCGGGCGCGCGCGCGCGGGTGCGAGGCGAGCGTCTTGTGATGCGTGCGGTGTGACGCGTGGCTCCTTTCTATTGTGCCATAGTTTGGTTTATTTTGTTCCGCGGGTGTAAAGTTAGTTGGAGGATTTAGTCCGGCGGTGTAAATAAGATAATTGTGGTGGATTTGTGTGAGTGATGGAGCCATGCGACAGCCACATGATAATGATGGAATATGGTGGAATGATATTTTCGCGTTATCTTTATGGGGCCGAAGTTATGGGACGCCATGCGAGGATATGTTTTGGTAGTCCTAACTTTATTTTAGGAAGACTTTGAATTTTTATTTTTATTTTAATGAATTTTCAATGAGGTTGGACTCAAATTGGATATTGTTTTTTAAAATTTGTGTTTATTTAATTATCAAATCACAGCTATTTGGTTGTTGTTGTTGTTCAACCGTCTTGGCTACCACTGCCGTCAAGTTATCGCTGACGGTTTCACCAAACCACTATTTCTCGATCATCGTCATCGTCGTCATTGTTATACTGCTATTTTTGCTTGGCCATAATCGCCACAATTGTTGTAGAGTCGACGCCATCAGACCACTCCTACTTGGTTGTCGCTGCCGCCACTATCAAACCAGAATTGTCTGACTACATTTGCCATCATACCACTGATGCATAAACGTAGTCGTTGGGCTGCAATCACCGCGATCATCAAGATGTCGTCACGGGACCATCAAATTCATGCCACCATTGCAGTAAGGTCACTCCCATGATGCCATATCACCGTGTATGACTGTTGTAGGTGTTGCGACACGCCGTTGCCATCTTTGGATCATCATCTTCCAGTAGCCGCTATGTTGGACAATTGGCGTGTGGTCACTACCGCTATCATGGTACACCGTTATTATTACTAGATCACTTGTGCATGAAAAATCACTGTGATGTGGCTGCACTGCTAAGGTTGTTGGATCACTATTGCCTAATAGTCACAGCCATCGATGATAATGAATCCAAATTGTCAACACAAATCTTGCCGTCAGTTTACTGTCATTATAGCCGAGGCGCTATCAAATTCTAACATTTTCAGTCACTCGTCAAATAAATTCCAAATCAATTTCTCTTTGTTCAAGGGTGGAAAAAAATCTTTATAATATACATATGAATGGTGGAATCATTTTAACTAGATTAGGCCTCGTGACATTTTCTCTTTGAGTTTTCATAAAAATTGTCAGTGCCCCCTCTTTCATCTCTTCTTTTATCTGTGTGTGTGTGTATTGAATTGCTGTATGTTTCTCTACCGACTGAAATTTTTTCAAAACAGACATACTGATAAAAGAAAAAGTGATATAGTCTTGAAGTCATTGTTGATCATCATCCCTTCATAATGAGCGGGTTTTTCCCTAATTAAACATTACAATGTTTGAACTATGAAAAAAAGAAACTTTTTTATTTTAGCTCACAATGAGTATAGTCAAAGAGGATGGACATTTCAAAGGGGTTTAAAATCTCTATCATAGGGTTCTTATACTCTCACTTTCATTGTGGTCCAACCTCCTTTCATTCTTGTCCACAAAAGTCAAGATAACTATTTATGGTTGAGCCGCGACCTTCTCTATTAATTGCACTTGTATTATTTCTTAGCTCACAATCTCAGTCTTGCAATGCTATAGAGCCAGTTGTAATAATACCATAAGCACAAATGAAGTATTATCACTTTCATGTGTCACCTCTTAGCTGTTTGGGCAAGTTTCAAGCAACTTATGCCTCAATACTGTCCCACTTCCAAGATATTTGCACATGAAGTGTAGCAAGTGGATCACTAGACTTTCATGTTAAGATAAAAATTTGTTGGTTTGGGGCTATTTATTAAATATATAATTGAAAGAATTTGATGAACATAAATTTAGTTTAGAATTTGTTTCGATATATTGTTATTATATGGAGCCTGATTGTGTTGATCAGTATTGATTTAAGGAAAATTGCTTATTATACACATCACTCCAGCGCTCAGAAGATAGCGTCGTCGCACCAGGTATAGATATAGAATTCGAGAGCAAGCCACTTCAGCGCCAAGATGCAAAGCCCCAATGTCGAGATCAACAACACGTCAATACCTAGTCCAAGTTTCAGAACCAGAGAGCACGATACTATAGCGCTCCTGATGCAACGCTCCAGTGCCCATTTGAGCACTTTATTGCGACACTACAGCGCCGCAAACAGATTTTCATGGTAGGATAGATATAGAATTTCATGTTAGGATAAAATTTGTTGGTTTGGGGCTATTTATCAAATATACAATTGAGATGAATAAGAATTTGAAGAACATAAATTTAGTTAAGAATTTGTTTCTATATATTGTTATTATATGGAGCCTGATTGTGTTGACCAGTATTGAATCAGAAGAAATATATATATATATATATATATATATATATATATATATATATATATATATATATATATATATGAAAAGGCTTAACAAACCATTAAGCTACAGAGTTGTCGGGCTTATTTGTCCAATTACTGTGATGACAAGTTGAACTAAAGCTGTCGAGTTGACAAGTTCAAATGCAAATTGTTGAGTTCTCAAGTTCAGTTTTAAAGAATGACATGACATAAAACTGCAGATCATGATATAAAATTATAGAATACGACATAAAAACTGCATGATATAATATAAAGCCGCAGGATATGACATATTTTTAGTTTATATAATGATAAAGACAACCAAGACTTATAAACAGTGGTCCAATGGGGAGAAGGGATCTCTCTTTTGATGGAAAAAATATTGCATTCCAATCAAGCTCTTCTATGTGTAGTGTCTGTACATGTGGCAGGTCTTGATTAGAGTCTTTATGCAAAATTGCACGATGACTGATACAATATTTTTTCTTTTGATGGGCTCCTCCGGTCTCCTTTTGGGCATAACTCATACCCCTAATATCTCATAATTTCATATATATGCGTTTATATAAGAAAATAATAATTATATATGATATTTATGTAAATTTTCCTATTAATTAATGATTTGCTTAATTTTATACTATAAATAGGGGAGCTGTGTACGTTATTTAATGGCCGCTTATCGACTTAATTAAATTAGTTATAATAGTCATAGGATGACACTGTACTTAACTGGAGACAGCAATTCCTTAGCTGTAAAGCAACGTTTCGCTCCCACTTCATTAATAGCAAACTATCAGCTTTTTCTAATCGAATTTATGATGTCGTGTACTTATAGTAATTCTCTCTTTTTTTTTTCTTTTTTGTGGAATTATAAAATAATTATTTTAAAATTTTTTGATCTATTTTATATCAAAAAGAGATTAATATTGTCATATTTGATTCTCGTTAGAAAATTCACGTGGTAGAGTAATAGATTATCTTCTTAACATTGTATGAGAATTTAACATATACTCAGGAGAAAAAAAACAATTAATAAGGACACCAGAAGTTTTTACGTGGAAAAACCCGTAAAAGAAAAAACCACGGGGACTGACACTGTTGTAAAAATTAACTATAGGTTGATGATTACTCAAATCTTTTGTCCCACATACGGGAAATGGTTACTAGATTTTTGAAGTTACGACGCTGACTAACGACGTCTAGTTGATGGTGATTAATTACAACTGCAGTGCTCGACGATGATTGGTGGTTGTCTACAGCGGTCGACACTGGTCAGCGACGATTGGCAGGTGTCGAAAACAGTTGGCGGTGGTCGATGGCGATTGGTGATGGTTGGTTGCCGACGGCGATTGACGATGGTAGGGATGATATTGGACTTCGGCTCCTCAAAATCTCAAGTTGTCTCTCAAGGTTCAAGCTCTCTGCCTCAAGAGGGGGTAGTGCTCTATTTATAATGTTTTGGTGCAATTAATGTAAGAATATGAACCACTTCGATCAAACGGTATTTGATAAACATTTGAGTGCTTTTACGATGTTGGAATTAAACAATCTTGGGCTCGTTGGATTCATTTTGTCAAGACGCTCGATTCGACTATGAACTAGCCAGATTCTGCATCTGTTGACGTTCCAAATGTGTTTGAAAATCTTCCAACAATGATTTAATGGCTTGATATGGGCTTGATTTGACTTGAATTGGACTAATATTTATATCATTTGGTCCGTCTCATTGAGTTGATCAGTTTAACCATAAGTTTGCTGAAATCAGAGTTTTGGATGACTCTTAGTTGAAGTTTGGATTTTTCTTGTTCAAAAAATTGACTTGGGATTTGTGTCAATGGGCCAAGATTCGTGCCAGATGATAAAAATTTGTTGATGACATATTTATATTGTGCATAAAAAATATGTTGTCCCCTAAATAATCTAATGGTCTAGAATAAAAAAATTATGATGAAAGAGAGCCTCTCAACCGAAAATTATGAGCCTCATTTTTATGACCGAGTGAAGGAGTCTAAGCCAAAATCAGTAAGGATAAAATCGACCGAATCACGTGTCAGACCAAAGACAAATGAAGGATATAAGGAGCTGATGCAGTTAAGAAGATATCATTCCTTGACATCTCCAACCACCCTAAAGACATCCAAAATCCCCTCACAAGGGTTAAAGATCCACAAATGAGCCATATCAACCGACTGACTCATACCGACCGAAATCAGCAAACCATGCTGATCCCATCAGGCCAACCAAATCTCAATTCTTATGTATTTATATATGATCACATATTACTAGTAAACTCTTAGGGTATTTACATACATACCACCCAATTTTTATGTATTTATATATGTATAGCGCACTTTTATTTTTTACATTCATAACACCAAAATCTTTCATCACATAAAAAAATATGACCATTTTAATATTGCATGTAAAAATTGGAACTTGTGTTAGGTGAATACATATAAATTGAGTGATACAGATGTAAATATTCCTCAAATTATTTGTTCAATAGTTCAATATTATTTAATGATAACAATTGATACCATAAATTAAAGATATATTTGTACACTCAAAATAACATTAAGCGGATCTTCTACGGATCAAACGACTTCGAGTGGAGCACGATTACCATATTGAGCTCTACTTGAATAAGCAAAGATATATAGAGGACGACCAAATGATAGCAGTCAACTGATTGGAAACTGATCAAGCAATCGACCGAGTGTCAACTAACACAGAGGCCAGCCGAGCTATAGATTTATCGGCTTGGAGATCGCTTAGGTAAAGCCGACTGATAAGAAGATGACCCAATGTATATTCATCAATTGTAGGTCATGAACCTGGTTGATTATGAATCATTCGATTAAAGAGGATCAGGAGTATAATTTTCATCTCAGAGTAATCCTAACCTAATATAAATAGAGAAAAATTAAATGTAACAAAGGTCCTTGAATCCACATATAAAAATACCCTATTCCGCTTCTATCTCTCTCTGCGTTTTTCCCTTCTTTTCATGCTCTATTTCCTAAGTGTGTTTCATGAACAAATATAGGTTCGATAAAAGTAAAATTAAATTTAATTTCTTAAAAAAATACATAGAATATTTTGATGAAAGTTGTTTTATTATTCATCAAATAGAAAATTTGCGGTTCTCTCTCTCTCTCTATATGTGTGTGTATATATATATTCAAAGATTGATCGGCAGTCTGAGACCTCCGATCAACTCTTATAGGTTGAACTGACCGAGGAGAGGACCCCTATTTCAATCATGTGTGTTATTCAAATCCTCCCGTAAGGGGTGAGATTTGAACCCTTGACCCAACAGAATTACGCCGAATGCCGCTTCCAAAGAGCCAAGGCTCTCTCTCTCTCTCTCTCTCTCTCTATATATATATATATATATATATATATATATATATATATATATATATATATATATATATATATATATACATACATATATATATATTGTGATGTGTATCTCGAAAAGATCTCTCGAGTCGAGGTTTCGAATCCACTCTGTGACTCGACACGATTGAACTTAAAGAGGTGAGTACTCGAATTCTCATACACTCCTATTATATAATAATCTCTAGTCATTCTATATATATATATATATATATATATATATATATATATATATATATATATATATATATTTCTTTTATTTTTTTTTATCAACAGTCGGAGACCGCCGATCAATCTCGTAGATTGAGTCGGCCAGATGAGCGACTCCCGTCCAGATCCGATGTGTTATTCTAATCCTCTCGTAATGGGTGGAATTTGAACTCTTGGCCAGAAAGCTTACAGCAAAGACCGCAACCAATGAGCTAAGGCTTTCACACTCATTCCTTCAATATATATATATATATATATATATATATATATATATATATATATATATATATATATATATATATATATATAATGCAAGCAAAAAGGAGATTTGTTGTGAATTTTAATATTTAAATGAGATATCAAATAATGATATATATATTTTATTGATAATCAAAATCTCCCGCAAAAGAAGTCAGGCCCACAAGCATGGATAAGGCCAGCGCCATTCCAGCTGGCAATATTTTAGGGAATCTAAAAAAAAAAAAAATCAAGTTTGTTATCTTATTTTAATTTTTTTATAATTTTTTTTAATACGTTATTTTGAAAAAAAAATTTTAAATAATTTCTTTAACTTATTATTGTTGCTGTATAAATATATTTTTAGTTATTAAATATATTTAATTTTATATTAAAATATAAGTAAATATATAAATAAAAGCGATTCCAAACAGTTCATTATTCTTAGAATGTTATTCTACTTTTAAATTGAAATTACAATAAGTCCATTTGCATAATTTTCTTTAATTTATTTCAAAATAAAAAATGTCGATAATACTTATACTGATTTTATCAATCATATATATTTTTGTGGAATTTACATATATAAAGTTAGCCCTTTTTTTGTAATGCATTTATAACACACAAACTGTTCCTATCACATAGAAAATACCACCATTTTATCTTTTGAAAAATACAGTAATATTCATGCATAGGTCAGTTGGTAAGTAGGGCCGTCAAAAAGTTTATTGTTCGTGAATAATTCGTGTTCGCGAACGATTCGTTCAATAAGCAAACGAGACGAACACGAACAACTTTTTTTGTTCGGTTGTTAAACAAACCAAACACGAACAGTGATGTGTTCGATTCGTTATTGTTCAAAAAATAAAATAATTTAAAATAATTATATATAAAAAATTTTATGATATTTTAAAACTAATTATATATTCTAAAAATTTATCATATTTTAAATAATTAAACTTCTATAAATAATAATATAAGATAAAATATTAATAACAAAAATAATATTATAGTATTAATTATATTAATATAAATATTATAATATTATAATTAATATACTAAATAAAATCCTAGATAAAATCCTAAACGCTTATTTGATTTGCTTCATTTTAAGGAAGTATGGATTACCTGATGTGTACGAAATAGCTGATCAATTTGCTTCATTTTGAGGAAGTATGCTATCAAAGCTAGAGTTGTCAAAAAAACTCGTTAACGAACAACTCTTGCTCGGTTCGCCAGAAAGTTCTTGTTCGATTCATTCGATAAGCAAACGAGATGAACACGAACAATTTTTTTTCTTTCGGTTTGCTAAACGAACCAAACACGAACAGTGATGTATTCGAATATTTCGAACACTAACACTAGCTTTGTTTGTTCGTGTTCGGTTCGTTTACACCCCTATTGGTAAGTATGTAAAAATTGAAATTTAGATGTTAGATATGTAAATACATAAAAATTGAGGGATATGTACGTAAATCCTTTTCAAAATTTCATCAATGATGAGTCAAAGTAAATACTTAGTTCTGTCTATTTGGATAAATTTATCTTGATTAGGTGCAGTATCAGTTTTCTGGCTGTGGATTGACTTTCTTTAAAAAAAAAAAAATTATAATAGTCACCACAATTTTTTAACATTAAATTATTTTTAGTAGTTTCACAATTATTTTTTAATAAGCTGCAGCTGCCCCAAATAAACTCTTAACAGTAAACGATAGGCATTCATGGTTTATAAATATATTATTTATTACCAGCAAATTAAAATATAAAAATGATGTAAATTCAGAAACAAATATATGTTTTTTATTTATGAATCAAAATTAATAATTTTTATCATTAAATTACATCTAAAGGCGATTGTGATGTAGATATGCAAATAATTAATTAACGCGTGAGCTTTTGGTTATAAATTAATTATATCAACGTTTGGTATTGGTTGTATTAGAGAAGGACATTAACCCTTTAATTATTCTGGTTAATTAAACTAATAGTAAATTATCAAGATAGGCTATATGTCCTTCCATTAATTTGTAATAGTCAAATAAGTACTGTACTTATCAGCTTGTTTATCTTCGATGATATGTTAGTTTCTTCGTTTCGACGATTGGGTCTTCTCTTTCGCGTCCTCATCCTCGGCCTCGACGTTAGATCGATTTTTGGGTAGCACGATGCTGTTCAATTTTTTGTTCTTCTTTTTATCTTCTTTGTTCATTTCTTGTTTTTATTCTTTAGTTTCTTGATTAGGTCTATCCAAGAATTTGGCGAACAGGCTGCCAGCTCTAGATGGCTCATACTCAGTAGCTTGCCAATTATAAGGTTGTCAATTTGGGTTCATGGGTCAGGGTTAAGTATGACTCGAGCTGCTTGACTTGAACTAGACTCAAAACTTTAAATGGGCTAGAAAAGCCAACTCGAAACCGACCCTCCTTGAACTTATTATTGACATTTGCAACTTATTTAAATATAAGCATAATATATGTTTGGGTTAATTTTAGTTCAAATATGGGTCATTTTTGGGTTGAGTTCGAGTAAACCTTGGTCGACTTCAGGTTGATAGAACAATTTTGAGTTAATTGAATATCAACGGGTGTTATTTTGACCCCAAATTAATGAATTAAGGTAAAAGGACACTTTCGTAATGTGGTATCGCTCACCTACCACATGGGTGTGAGGCTTAGGAGAACAAAGGAAGATGTCTTAAGCTACCAAAAAGGAGAAGAGAATAGCTATAGAGCTAGAGAGGAGCAGAGTATTTTGAGACCTTGTATCAATGTGTCGCTTGAGAGAGAGGCTATAGAAGTAAGATAAGGGTTCATCTCTATGTATAAGCTATGTATTCTCCATTTCTTTTGCCTTAGTGAACTATTTGATTGATTTCCTCTCGTGGACGTAGATCCAGTTGGATCGAACTGCGTAAACGATCTGTGTTTGCTTGTGTTCTTTGAGTTTCATTTCTATACCAGAAAGTACATATACTACAACAACGGGTTAGTTTCAGATTAATATACTTAGTGGCCTATAATATGGTTTTGAATTTAGTTCAGAGATTATCGCTCAAAAATTGATTTAAATTTTAGCTCGGATCGAAATAAATGAGCTTAAACTTTAGATCAATTATTTTAGTTGATTTCTAGCAATATACGGAAAGGCTCGAACTAACTCAAAATTGGCTCGAAGTATTTTTTATTTATAAAAGTCATATTTTTAATGCTAAATATAATTGAATATAAGGGGCTTCAAGCCAGTTTTGAGTTGGAATATATCCAAATACTCAATTTGAGCTCGCTCATTTTGGTTTTTAGCCGGATCGAGATCACTTTAATTTCGAGCTGAGCTAGCTCGATATAGAATTTAACGGGCCAACAATTTCGAGCAGCTCTCAATTAGTTCCAATAGATTTTGAGCCGATCCCAATTCGGCTTTGCTCTATAATTGCTCTGTATAAAATAAGAAAGACATCCTAAAAAAAGAATAGTTGATTTTTGGTATGTGTGTGTGCGCGCGGAGAGAGAGAGAGAGAGAGAGAGAGAGAGAGAGAGAGAGAGAGAGAGAGAGAGAGAGAGAGAGAGAGAGAGAGAGTGTAAATGAGTTGAACACGAGTGAGCCCAAGGTCAGGGATGGCTAATTAAAAAAACATCATTGTTTGTGTTCAGATTGTTTATATTTCAAACAGAAAAAATGTGTTTGTGTTTGACATGTTTAGTTAACGAACCGAACACGACCTATTTGCGAACAAAAAGTTATTTTGACAAACCTAATCACGCAGCTGTAGAATGTTAAGCGGACAATATTTGAGTCTTATTCTTTATATTAAAACATCATTTAAATATAATTTAATATTTTTTATGCTATTTTTTAATTAATAATTTAAATGATTATAAATCTTTGTAGCCTTATAGTCAATTATTTTTTTTTAAAATACCACTATTTCAAGCCAAAACGAGCTGAATATGAACGAACGATCTCTATTCATGTTCGGCTCGTTTATATATCAAGCATAAAAAACATGTCCGTATTCAGCTAATTAACTTTGCAAACAAACTGATTAGGGGCTTCTTAACGAACCGAACACGAACTGTTGGCGAACAAACAATCTGTTTTAACAGCCCAGTATATCATCATTAAAAATAATTATTGCTGAACTTTGTCAGGCTGGTTCGGCAGTTTACCTGGCAAGTTAATCCGACAGCTGGGCCGCTAAAAAGCAATAGGCTTGCCAGATTCAGGAAGCCCGCTTAAGAAAGCCCGTTTAAATTACTACTAGCCCACAAAAGCTGTTCATGCGTGTGAGCGTATATATATTAATATGATGTGAGAAACATATATTAGATGGTGCGTTCAAAAATAATTCTAAGATCCAACAGTATATAGCTATATACATCTCTTTAAACTTAGTTTAAAAGTTTTATTTATTCATTTTTTCATAAATTATTTCATTTTTAATAACATTCACATGTGCACACAACTCGATAGAATGATTGGCCGAACACGACACGTGTCTAACCCAAATTCATGTAAACAGTTTGATACAACTTGGTGCACCAAACACGACACAAGTCTAACCCAATCAGGTAAACAGTTCGATACAACCTGGTGCAACCTGCTTGCACCAGGTTATGATAACTTGCCGCTAGCAATTAAGTGATTAAAATGTTATATTTAATATTTTATGACGAGAAAATAAACCTCAAACATTACTTTATGTTAGCAATAAGTGGGCAGTTTGAGGACTTTTTAGACAGATTTTAGATAGAACTTCTGCTAGTCTTTTTTTAAGGCATATTCATACCTTGATGACTCCAGCGGTCAATGCTTTAGTTGGTCGGCACCTAATTAATAATTTGACACTTAAATATTTAAATATATATATATATATATATATATATATTAAAAATTACTTATTAATTATTGTCTCCATAAAGGAGGAGAGAGGAGAGAGGAGAGAGGAGAGAGGAGAGAGGAGAGAGAGGGGGAGAATTATTCTGGAGTCACGCGTGGGAGTTCGAGGCTTCACTTTTCAACGTCTGTGCTGAAATCGGTTGAGAAAAGCGGCGACCAACTTCATCAATTCAGCTGCTTCTCTGTCTTTTAATGGTTATTTGGCTCTCGCTACAGCAATTTTTCCTTCACTGAAAGGGACAGAGGGGGAGCTATCACCATCATCCGGTATCTACTTCCTACAATTCCGGTAATACTTTTTTTCCTTCTGTAAATAAGTTTTTATGTTGAGTCAGATTTCTGTCCATTTTGCCGGACTTTTTGGTTGCTTTTTCTATAAGTAGTCTTGTTGCCATGGAAGCACTTGTCTTCGTCAAGGTTCCTGGTTTTTGAAGTTATGCGAACTTGTTGCGCTTTTTCTTCGTTTTCTAGGGTTTTCTGGTCCTAGTCGGAACTTGAAGATTGAGGTTCTGAAGGTAAGCATCAATCAAGCTTTTTAGGGTTATCTTTTTCTCTCAAGCTCTAACTGTCTGGCAACAGATCAGATTTAACATTTGCTAAATCCTGAATGTGTTAAATTTGGAAATTGTCTCGGAATGGATTTACATACTAGATCCTGTAAATTCAGTGAAACTGCTTGACAATTTGTGTTAGGATTTAAAAATCAGTGAAGTAGTTACAGAGCTGTGCCTTAAATCTTAAGCACGCGAAGTTAAATCCACTGATTCTTAGGATTTATTTTGTCCAAAATGTCCGTCTGCAAGATTTCGCTTAAGTTCTGCCTAAATTACACCATAAATCTGTTGCCAGACAGCCCTAGGGTTCCCCTTTTGGTCTTTTCTTTGTTCGTTACGATCTCTACAAATTCTTACCTCTTTGTATTATTCTGATCTCATTTGTCTGAGAAATAATCAGTTCGCTCTGCCACATCCTTTTGCCCATCTGATTCAAATGCTTCAAATGGTTTTTGTATCTTGAAGAAAGAAATCTCAAACTGAAATCTCATCCTCTTCATCTTCTTCGTTTTATAGGCACACCAGCTGCTCCTCCTCATTCATGGAGTCCTGCAAATCCATCCCGCAAACACTCATCTCTTCCCTCTCTTCCACTTCCATGGCGGAACCACAAAATTCTCGGAGTACTCTTATTCAACGCAGCTCCAAAAAGCCAAACTCTACTTCCGAGCTCATTCACAAACCCCAGCAAGTTATAGATAATCCCAACGGATTCATCGGCACTCTGGAAATCTTCATCCACCACGCCAGAGATATTCAAAACATCTGTATCTACCACAAGCAAGATGTTTATGCCAAGCTCTACCTCACTAACGACCCTGAATCCTCCATCTCTACCAAGATAATCAATGGGGGCGGCAGGAATCCAATCTTCAACGAGAGTGCGAGGCTTAATGTTCAAACCATTGATTCATCACTCAAATGCGAGATATGGATGCTAAGTAGGGCGAAGAATTATCTTGGAGACCAGCTCCTTGGATTCGCCATCGTGCCTCTCATTGAAGTCGTCATGGGCAATGGCGACTTGACTAAGGAATTCTCGCTCTCTGTGACGGATCTCATTCATTCTCCTTCCGGTTTCGTTCAATTGACTGTGTCTTACACAGGCTCATCGCCAGAAGTTATGGTCGTCGCCGCACCAATAGCTTCCGCAATCAATGATGGTGGATCGAAGGTCTTAGTTATCGATGAATCTAATCCTTGTGAGTATGATAAGATAGAATTCCTTGATCTAAATGTTGTGAATGAAAATAAGATGATGGTTTCGGAATATTATGGGATTCCATGCACCAATGTGGATTCTCAGAATGGCGACGACTGTCCTGATAACGATGCTGGTATCAAAATAGTTGAGAGCTTCGCAACGGAAAAAGAATACGATACGGCTGAGTTTCGTAGGGATGAATCTCCCATAAGTTCTGTTTCAAGTGATATATCTTCTATGATGGCCCCTACAAACTCTGAAGCTGTTGTGAAGCCACTCATCGAAGTTAATATCAATCTCGAGCAGCCGGTAGTGCAGCAGGAGATAGTTGATATGTACATGAAAAGCATGCAGCAGTTCACCGAGTCATTGGCTAAAATGAAGCTTCCAATGGATATCGAGAATGGCGGTGGCTTGGAAAATGGTAATGGTGTATCGGGGAAGAAGTTGGAGGTATCGAAGAACGGGGGAGGTAGGGTTTTCTATGGAAGTAGAGCATTCTTTTGAATCTATGGTGCTCAACCTTGAGAGGAAAGAGGTGATCATTCATGTTGTAAGTTTGGCTCTCACTTAACAATGTATGTTTTTATTTGCATGCTAAGGTCAGAAGTTGAGCTGAGTGCTAGGTTTTGCCACTTTTTGCTCTACTCTTAGTTTGTAATGTTATCTTACTTTGCTTTTATGAATGGAATCCTCTAGTTTAAGTGGTTGTAATTAAGATCTCTATATAGGCATATGCATGTCTCTTCAACATAGGTAGAATTAAATGATAACCAAAATTGTTTATTAACTAAACTCATTGGGTGAGCCAAGGGTAAAAAAATTTTCTTAGTAAACATATTACAACTAATTAATGGTATAAATTTTTGGCTTCCCTAAATCTTGGGCAAACTTTTTTATTTCCTAAATGTATTTAAGGGCAAAATATATGGAAAATAGGTGAACAGATTTGGTCCTTGGCACATACATTGAACGCATATCATGCAAAATGCAATTAGTAATGGGTAAAACAAGTTTACGCCTCACTCTTGCAGCATTAAAAAGGACTTGGACCAGACCGAACTGTAGGAATATGCATTATTTGGTTAAACTGAAAAATCTAACTGAAGCAAACAAGTTTGATTGCTTTGGTTTGGTTTCAAAACTGCATTTCGGACTCTGGCTTTTAAAACTTCAATATTTAATTTTCACTTATTGATCTAGCTTTAATTTTCATTTTTGATAAATGGAAAAATAAAAATTCAAAATTAAGGGTCTGTTTGGGGCAGCTGCAGCTTATTGAATAATCTGCTAATAAGTTGTGTGCGGTGGCTATTACAAATTTTTATTTTTCTTGAAAAAGCCAGACCACGGCCAGAAAGTTGTCATCGCACCTAGATATATGCGGTGAGAAAATGCCATAAGCTGTCAAAATGCAGTTTACCCAAACAAGCCTAGTGATGCGTTTTTAAAACGCCACCGTACCAAATAAGCTGCCCTCAAACGGGCATTAAATAGATGGTTCACGAAATTAAATTTATTTATTTTTTTAGCTTTAATTTTGATACAACTAGGAAATAAAAATCATAATTGCAAAAATGATAATACAAATAAAAACTCCCTAAAAAATTTCACCCTAGTAGAACAAACAATAAACACAACACTAGTGCCACTGAACCAGTGATCTTTTATTTCAAAATAATATAAAAATAAATGCGCTCACCTGACAAATCCACACAATTTTGCCAGATAAAACGCTAACTTTCCATTATTAATAGAAGAAAAGGTCAATCACTCTCATCACTGACATAACTTGCAAAACTCATCTCAATATACCCCGCAATCTGGTTTTACATCTCAACCCAATAGAAATGAAATAAAAAAACTCAAAAACATTACAGAAAATTCTATATTTTTCAGAAAACTTTAATCTGACTTTTTAAGAAACCAAAGCTCTTGTTAGGTCTAAATAATTAACCAACCGCTTTATATAATTTTATGAGACAGCAAAATTCAGGGTCATGCACCTGTATCCATTGGACTCCTTAGAATGCCATAAGATCTGAAAAAGAAGCCATGACACCCTCCCAAACAACATTTCCTGAGAAACAATAAATAAATAAATAGTTGTCAGAAAATAAAGAAAAATTTCTCCAGATCTTCAGTATAAAGGAAAGAAAAAAAATATTACATTTTCACAACAGTTCTGCTTGATCACCATGAGGACATCTAAATAAACATGGAAACATGCACGCAAGTTCATTCCTCTGTAAACATGAAATTGCATCTATCAGAAATCACAAGTATATTTTGAAATTTTGAGAATTGCAGGAAATGCCATTGTAGCATGGTCAAGAAATCTTTTAAATGAATGCTAGAAAAACAAAAATTAGAAAGCCAAAGAGTAGAAGAAAAAATATTTTAATAATTTGAAAGCAAGAGAAGTTTAAAATTATAATTATGATAGAGAAACAAATATTGCTGCTCATATTTGTGAGAGAGGCAATGATTGCAGAAAGAAGGGGCCAAGTAAAAAATCACATTGATATGGTTGAATCAATGTTATTCTATGCAAAGAGGGGAAGAGATATTTGCTATAAGGAAATTAATTGGAGAGCATATACAGTAATAAAAGAAATGTAAAATAGTGTACCTATACAATAGGGCAACTGAAATAATGTGCAAGAAATATGAAGTAAAAATGAGATCAATTGAAGCTAATAAGCGTTTCAAACATATAACAATAAAAAAAAGAGTTAAGTCAAATGAGGCTCCTAACATGAATATATTGTAAAGCAAGATTCATTATGTAATCCCACCAAAATTTGGATATGGCTAATAATGATGTTAAAGATGAAGAAAACAACATCTAGGATTATTAATTTAATAAAGGCTAAATATTTTAAAATTTGTACTTGTTGAGTACTTTTCATGGGCATTCTAGTTTGATTCATAAAAATTATATACTTCTTGGACAATCCCTTGATACAATATAACAAGAAGAAAAAAATTAACAAAAAGTTACGCCTCTAATTTTGTTATGTCCATTATCGGTATAATTTTAATTTATGTTTCTTAATCAACGCAATTGAAGAGGTTGTTAAGTGCTACATATTCCTAAGCTCAACTAGTTTATATTATCACAGTGTTAAGATCCAATTTAAAGTGAAAATAATCCCATGATGGAAGTGAAACAACAATTGAATTCTTAATAGGCCCTACCATGAGTTTCAAAATGTTAAAGCTATTAGTGTATCGAGCTTTTTAATCCCGGTTGATGCTTCCTAACAAGCAATATCAGAGGTGATGGTTCAACTAAGAACAAGAGAGTTTCAATCAACTTGTGGCTCCCAAGGGTCATAGCGGCTTTTAATATGGTTGAAATGTTCGAAAACTTTGTGATTTTCACATAGTATGTTTGAATAAGCTCTTGGTATATGATTCTTGATGGTATTAAAAATGTTTTCAAGGATAGCAATGTAGAGGACTTATGTGGGAGAAGATTTTTATGATCCAAATGGAAGTAGAAGATAATTCTACATTAAAATTGAAACAAGAATCATGTTTAGAATTATAGTGGTTATGGCCCTTATAGCTGTTCATCTATTAGTGCATGAGGCTCAATTTGAGCCCGCCATACTTAATCTTCATAACACATAGCCATCATGCATCTCTCGATATATAATTATATATTGAATTGAAATCTGAAAAGATTTGAACAAATTATACTTTTCACCTCTGAGAATTGTAACATATATTTCTCAAAGTTAGTTACAATATTATAGTTTGTCTCCATGATCATTAGTCTTGTTCACGCCAATAGCTTTGTGACAAGCTTCTTTCTGCTAACTGAGTTAAGTTCTATAGTATGGTGTTCTAGTTGACCTATCCTATGGTAGGAGTTATTGAAGCCAGTATCGTGATCCAGGAGGATTATTTAGTTTTTACACAACTATTCTATCAATATTTTAGCTGAGTTGCATAAGAAAGAATTAGAAGATGGATAGGGAAACAAATTTGATATATTAAAGTCTGTCTAGTCAAGAATAATCGATGATGCATGTTGATACAATTATTTAAATTGGTTCCTCACCTCTTTTATAAAGAAAGTAAAAAAGTAATACTGCTAAATCTTTCTAGAAATTACAAAACGACAAGACTTGCTTACCTCTGTTGATCTGCTTATTCGTAATATCATCAAAACCACTTATGTAATCTATTGAAACCTTGGATATTACATCCGAAGTTGTAGCTCCAAGCCCATAACCAAATGAACTCAATCCATCAAGTTCATTCGATGCAGAGTGCCAAGTAGGATCTCCATAAATTGAACTACCACGATATGAATCACTATAACTACCTTCATAGATAGTTCTTGTAGCTGTAAATGAAGCATTGAGAGAACCAATATCATTACTCCTTCCATAACCACCACTAAACAAACCAAAAGTATTATCCCCAGTCCCATAGCCCAAATTTCCAGCAGTAAAGTCTGAACTGCCGCCCGTAGCATGACCCACAGGAGGGGAAGATAAATCCAACCAACTGATATTATTGTTGCCAAAACCAGAAATGTTCCCAATGCCAGAGGTTGAGAAGGAACTTGTTCTTGGAGGGTTAGTATTAAAGTCAAGGACACCATTGTCCAATATAGTGCGAGATGTTGAACCAACTGATGAGGCGAGATTACCACTACCTGCACTATACCCAATAGGACTAGTAAATCGGGTTGCATTCCCACTATAAAACTGGCTTAAGGTCCGTCCATAACCAATGTTGCTACTCAAATTTAAGTTCTCGCCATAAGTTGGCCTCACACCGGGCTCAAAATTTGTCCCAATTCCATATCCAGTGCCAAAAGAAGGGAGCGCCTTCCGACCACCCATCAATGGTCCAAATCTACCATCCATTCTCATACCATAGCTGCTGATAGAGCTCGAGGTATAGCCCTGACCATATCCATTGTGAAAACTGTTGAAGCTATTCAAACCATAGTTATGTCTTGCTACTGGAAGCCTCGTAGTAGGCCCTGGAGACTGCTCTTTCGGGACAGCTCTCTTGACCTCCACCATCTTTCCATTGAGTTCATGAAAGGTTTTGTGCAGAACCTTATCAACAGTATCTTCTGAATCAAAAGTTATAAAACCAAACCCTCTTGGCCTTTGAGTGTTGTGATCATACATTACAACAACATCTGTGATGGTCCCAAATTGTTCAAAATATTTCTTGAATTCTGCTTCTGTTACAGTGGAGGCAAGGCCTCCCACAAATATTTTTTTGGTGCGGCTGGGAACAGGTGAACCTGGGAGGCTGCTGTTGTTTCTGTTGAGTAATATGTGCTGATCATCCCTAGGAATAGCTTTCTTGGCCTCAACCTGCCATGCATTATTACAAACAGAATCACAATGAAGTTTAATGAAACAAATTATACAATTTTAATGTTCAGAATAAGAGATATTCAATGTTTCTGGTGTATCAGACCCAAATTTAATCACTTTTGGTCCGTAATTCGTAATAGTTCAAGAAAAAAAATTCTACCGGAGTAAAAAAGATACAGTTTTGTAGCAATGTACGTAAAATGCTTCAAGTGTTCCTATCAAGAGCTTCAAACATGCACATTTCAGATACATAGCAATGAGAGTAAACATACCATCCTGCCATCAATTTGATGCTTCTCCAGAAGAACCCTTTCAGCAACTGCAGGGTCCGCGAATACCACAAAACCGAAACCCCTCTTACGGCCGGTTGTCCGGTCCTTCATGATCACCGCCTCCACAACCTCTCCAAAATTCTCAAAATATTCCCGAAGGCGATCCTCATTGGTCTCCCACGAAATCCCCCCGACGAAAAGCTTCCCAAGATCCGACTCCATTCTTCCTCCTGCAATCCCAAACGCAATATCCCAATCAAACAATCATAAACACACAAACTTCCACACAAATCACAATCAAAATCACAACAAAAATGATCAAATCCAAAATTCAATCTCATCACCACCCAATCGATCTTTTCTAATGCCTAATCAGACCATCCAAGCTCGAAAACCAACCGCATGTCCTCAAACGGATTGAAAAAAAAAAAGTGCAGAAGCGAAAGCATCGCCATACATCAATACAGAAAGCTCAGATCCTGATCGAATCGAGGATGGAATTGAAAGGCGAAGAGATCGGATTGGTGATGAAACAGCTCACCGGAAGATTCAAACTCCACCTCTCTTCTCGCGCGTCTAAGATCTGGAAGTCGACATGGCGAGATCACGGAGGAACCTCGTCGCCTTTCTCTGCCTTCATCTCCTCTCGTTTTATAGCTCTCTCGGAGCTCCTCCTCCTAGTAATTTTTTGCTGGCTTTAATTCCTTTTTTTAATTTCCTCCGCTGGATTCGATTCACGAAGAAAAAGGAGCGGAAATGGCATATATATACAGCGAGACGAGAGACTGTTCTAAATATGATGTTCTGGTTGTTTAGCTGTCTTGCCAGAACAGGAAACACCTACAGTTCATGTGGAACATGGATGACATGTCAAAATATGTAGCATATGACTTTTTTAAGAAATCTGTTAAAAATTTACAGATGAATATTTTTTGGAAATTAATACTAATTCTTGTTTTAATAAATGATTATTAATACATTTAGATGGATATTACATAATTCTTATGTATTTACATTTTATAGCGCGTGAACATTCATATTTTATATGCTTACCACTAAAAAGTATTACTATCACTACTATATGACAAAATTATTCCATTAGAGCTTAAACTGGTCGGCTCAATGAAATCTTGTTCAACTCGAACAGCTCTAAGTGGTCTAGACCGTGCTTCAGTCATCTGGCCAATACGTTTGGTCCAATCAGCTGGGCCAGTTTCGTTCAACCCGACAAATTTTCATTTGGCTTGACTAGGTTGCATTCGGCCATGAAGACATCAATGAGTTGCATGTCGATGCAGGTTAATCATTTACAAATGTTAGGTGATGTCGATCACTTGATTTTCAATGCCTATGAATGGGGTGACGAGTGACATGGAGATTTAGACATCTATTAATGGATAGAATGCAACATCTATAATAGTAGCATGACATGGTGGCAATAAAGTTGTGCGTAGGACAATGGGGAACATTAAAAGTAGGTTATAAGTGAAAATCAATCAATTGCAAGAATAATTTAGGTTAATGAATTACAAGCTCGATATTTTGTAAAAATAATATTAAGAGTAGGACTTATTATTCGCGAATTGCTCATGCACGATTTGCTAAGTAGATTGTGTTATAATCATTTGTTAAATAGGCAAAAGTCAATCTAGAATAAATTTTCTAAACTCGAATTAAAGAGCCGAACATAGACAATCATTTATTTAATCGTGTTCTACTTATTTTAGCTCGTAATAAGAAAATCATGTATATATTCACCATATCGCTTATGGATATATAGTCTTGGGCTTTTATTGCATAAGAATGGTAATCTAGCATCCTTCCATCTGCTCGAATTATAAAAGTCCAACACAAACATGAATATGTAAATCGAGCCAGACACGAACACTCTTCACAAACAATTTCGAACAAAATTAATTTTGAATGAGCGAACCCGAGCAAAGCCTGAGCCAAAGCCAACACTACTCACAACATGATGAAATAGATACATTAAAATACACAGCTTAATAACTCTAATACTTCTGTTAATTGCACCAAAAGCAAGCAAAATGAAAAGCCGGCCTCTGAATACAAAATAACAGCAAACAAGCACTCTCTCTCAGCTATTCAACTCGGGCAGAAACAGAAGCTCCAGCTCCTTATTTTCACCAACACAAAACTACCCCCCGGCTATAAGCTTAGTTTCCGCCTGCAATGTTATAAATCAAATAAAAGACACATTAATCAATATTTACAATCAGTACTATACTTTAGTCTATGATATATAATTGTATTATTGTTTGGAAAAGTTTTTTTATCAAAATTCCGATGTGGGACAAAAATATGCCTAATATGCGGGAGGCGTAGGGGCATTTACAAAAGTACCACCCAACTCTTCTGTATCTCATATCTAGCCCCAAACAAATCCTAAGATTAATTATCTTTTATGCAACCAAATGAGATCTTATTATATAACAATCAAACTTGACTCTTAACTAGAAATTCATTAATTAAATTTCATAAATATTTAATTATACATATCATCAAAAAATTACTCTTTTTAACCAAAATAAAAAATAAAAATAAATAGCATATCATAATGATCAGACAAACCTATTTCATTCATCATTCATCCTTTGCCTTGATAACATACTTGCAGTCTCCAGTCTTAACGCACTTGATCAAAATGTTGGCCGAATCAATCCCTACGAGGCCATCAATCAAATGTAAAAATTACATATATATCACATAATTTTCGCATATTTACACAACTAACACCTACAATTTGATATTTACAAATTTACCTGCAAGATACGCGCCGTGAACATAACCATTATAGTGCTCACTGGTATGCTCTCCAGTGAAGTAAACCCTTCCAACAGGTGCCTAAAACATTTAATCAAAAAAATCCAAAAATCATAACTTATTTCAAATGAGCACAAAAGAGAGTTAGAAATGCAATTGATTATTACCCTAATTTGATCATATTCATATCTGTTAACACCAATTGGCCAATTTGAGAAAGTGCCCTTATAGAACCTATCTGACCACCACCTTGGTACAAAAATATCAGTTGCCTCTGGTATGTTCTTTCCAAACATCTCCCTCAACACGTCCATAGCCTCGGCTTTCGTCGCCGAGTCAGGTTGCTGCTCGATCCTCCTCGACTCGTCGTCCGTCACCGTTACAAGTAGAACGTGTGCTCCCGGGTACTCTCGCTCGAAATGCTACAGATGTGTATGCAAATACATTAAAAATTTTGGGGATAAGTGCAAAATTTCAGCAAGTTTGGTGAGGAAATTGAAATTAATTACCTGCCAAATAGCGTAATATCCACGTCTATCGCTTGCATATAAGAAGAATTGAGTACCATTGCCGGTGGGCCAAAATGAGGAGGGGAATTTAATGAAAATTTTTGTGTAAATGGCCATGTCAAATTCATAAATTGCAAGGATCTTCCATTCCTGCGAAAGGATTAAATACATATGTTCACGCTTCAGTAAAGTGGCAAACATGTAAAAATTGAAATTTATGTATTGTTAGATATGTAAATACATAGAAATGGAGTGGTATGTATGTAAATATTTGTTATATATTATTTACTTACAGGAAGCTTTGGCACAAATTGTATAAGCTTGGACTGAAGCACACCAAGGCTGACAGAAACTATCACATAATCTGCTCTATAGACCGAACCATCTTCTGTTTTGACAGTAACGCCGCTTGGATAATGTTCGATTACTCTGACCACCTAATTAAGACAATTCATTATTGTACGTAAAAATATATTACAATTAGGGCTGTCAAAAAAGTTCATTGTTCGCAAACAGTTCGTTTTCGGTTCGCCAAAAAGTTCGTATTCGATTCGTTCGATAAGCAAACTAGACGAACACGAACAATTTTTTTTTTGTTCAGTTTGTTAAAAGAACCAAATACGAACAGTAATGTGTTCGAATATTTCAAACACGAACACTAGCTCTGTTCATTCTTGTTCGGTTCTCGTTTACACCCCTAATTACAATTATGCTATACATTTTAAAAATAAAAAATTATATATTTGGCTAAATGAAAAAAATAAATTGGAAATTTACCTTGTTGAGAATAAGCCTGGGATCAACTATTGTACCATCTTTGGCGGTCTTGAGGAATTGGTGAGCGACATGATATACAACTGACTCATAGCCTCTTTGGTCTGCCACAAAGTACACATCCTCACCAAAATTAGCAAATGTGGCCAGAGGAACTGTGTTCTGTAAGCTGGTGACACGTGGCGGCTCCGCAAACTCATAGTCGAAGTTGTAGTAGTCCACCACCATCTCTGCTGCAGAGGACGGTACGCTGCAAAAAAAAATCATGATTAAAATTTTTAATTATATTTAATTTGTAATTAGATACGAACAAAATAGATAAGCATTTAAGCCAATCATTAAAGGAAGCCGATTGAAGTTAGCAACATAACTTCTAGTAGATTTGACCCGAATAAAGACCTAGTTCCTCAATAACACTAGTCGTCTCATGGATGCCTCTAAGGCTCCTTATCAGGGATCACAAATTGATAATATAGCACAGTTTTATACTCATCCCACGCTCTCTTCTTTGAGGTATGAGCTAACAATCAATATGGTGATTAACAATCTGCCCAATAGTCTACTCTTACTCTACTGACAAGAATTCTTTATGCTGGAATCAAGGGTCAATAGTCAAACTAGATTAACCAATTGACAAAGCTTAGCCTATCGAATCAGCCCTATCAACCTAGAGTAAACCAAGCTCGGCTGCAATGTCGACTCAACCTAGACGACAGGATCGATCTTTACTGAGCCAAAATTATAGTTGCTCAGCCGATCGAGCCAAAATGCAGTCGAGCAATGGACTTGAAAATATAAAATACATAGAATATTTTATACAATCCACATTAATGTATTGACAAAAATGTCATATCACTATATTATACTCCCTCTCTTATATATAGAGATATCATTTTATGATTAAAAAACAAGATATAGAACATGTTTTATTGTTCATTAATCGTCACCTCTCTCTCTCTCTCACACCCACACACACTCTCTCTCTCTCCCCGAATCTAGAGTCAATAAAGCTCAGCTGGCGCGTAATGCCAACTTCACCTAGAAGACTGAACTGGCCTTACCAAGCAGAAGACATGGTAACTCGGCGGACCGAGCCCGAGAGTAGTCGAGCGATAGACTCGTAAACGTAAAATACATAAAACATCTTGTGCAATCCACATTAAAGGAAAAAAAATAATATCACTATATCGTACTCTCTCCTATAAATAGAAAAATCATTTCATGAGAAAAAGGGGAGATAAACAAGATGTCTTATTGCAGTGTGACTCGCGGACAAACCAGAATTTATAATTCCTACTTTTTCAAAAGGGGGCAAAAAAAACATTTTTTATGCTTAAATTTAAAACACTAAAATGTTAAATTTAAATTTCAAACTTCAAGTGTTGGATATGTAAATACATGGGAATTATGTGGTCTGAATGTAAATTTTCCTAAATTATATGGCATTTATATTATATATGTATTGTTTTTTTTACTATTTATTTATGATATAATTTCCTATGGCAATGGCATTAAAAAAAGTCAGCTATTAGATATGCAAATAAAAAAGAATATCGCCGTCTATCTATCTATATATATATATATATATATATATATATATATATATATATATATATATATATATATATATATATATATATATATATTTCAAAAGAAAAATTCTTGAAAAGATGTAAGATCATTAGATTTTTAAAACTAATGGACACAAAAATAATTGAAAGAATTATTGATATAAGTTCTATTAAAATGCATGCCATAAAATTATTGATCTTAATACAAACGTGAAAATACATTTTTTTCTATTTTAAAATCATGCAAGTGACATTTTAAACAAGAAGAATTTTTTAAAAGAGCAGTAATTAAAAGTATTTTAAAAAGAAAAAAAAAACTTAAAAAAAGAAACAATAGCGACAAATTTAATACTATTATAATTTAAATATTTGATTATTATTTTAAATTTTTTATATTTAATTTTTTATATATGATTGCATATCCAATAATAGCTAGTTTTTATATATTAATAGATATTAGAGTGTAAATTTTTTATATTCAACTTTTTATAATAGCAATTTTTTTTTATATTAATTACAATAAAAATTATATATTTTAAACTGAAATATACTAAATTATAAAAAATAAAAATTGGACAAAATTATTATTATTATAACGATTTTTTAATTTTAATCGGTCAAAATCGATATATTAATACGGATTTTATTTTAAAAGTTTCTTACATTTTAATTTTAAAATATTTTTTTAATGAATATACTTTTAATTTTTTTTTCTTTCAAAAAGCAGCTTATCCTCAGGCAAGGACTCTTTAAACACAGTATGGGCCTCTAATAGCTAATTAGGCTCAATCTTTTATCTTCGGCCTGATTTTAAAAACAAAATTTCTGAATGAAGGAACAAATTATTGAGCGCAAGGATTATGAAGAAATTAGGTCAAATAGATCAATTAATCATCAATCATTAATTTTTAACTTATATGTCATTAATGCTCAACATAAAAAAAAAGAAAAAACAGATTATCCGATTAATGATTGGGAATACATTAATAATGTCATTTGTTCGTTCCGATGAAAACAACATCTTTTGTTAGATAAAATTAATTTCTATTTAATTGGAAGGAACAAAATTATAATATTATTTTATACAAAGAAAATATTTTTTTCTTGGGAAAGTTAATTTTTAAACACAATTAAATTATAAATTAATGATGATAATTAGAATATAATAGCAATGATACGCCACTAATAAAATTTTATCGTCGACACGAACCTTGAGGCACGACACAGATCTCAAGATGATATTTTGAGCAAGAAACATTCAAGTCTTCCTAAAAAACCTTCCAAATCTCCGATTTTAGCAAACTTATACTCAAACACATTAATGCTCGATTACACGGACTTAATGATATCAAAGTTAATCCAATCTGAGTCAAATTAAGCTCATATCAAATCATTAACAACACATAGAAGATTTTTCAGACACATTTGGAGGGTCAAATGGACGTCGAATCTGGCGAGTACATAGTTGACAAATCCAATGAGGCCGAGATTGCTTAATTCTGACATCGTACACTCAAATGTTCATTAAACACTACTTGATCGGTGAGAGCTCTCCGGATCGTCCGATCAAAATGATTTATATTTATGCATTAATTGCACCAATATCTTATAAATATACTCATCACCTCTCGTGAGAAGAAAGTGCTAAAGCGCTATGAGAGAAGCCTAAAGAGCTTTGAGAATCGTGCTGAAATCCATATGCCACCGCCTATTGTCGTAGAACACCATCGACCTTCGTCGACCACTACTAATCACCGTTGATCACCGACGACCGACATCGAACACCGCCGACCGCTTTCTATTACTGTTGATCGTTGTCGACCACCGTCAACCATCAACGACCGTTGACCATAGTCGATCGTCCTAAACCACCATCAATCAGATGTCGTTAGTCAACGTTGTAACTTGAAAATTCTAGTACCTTTCTCGTCTATAGGACGAGCTCACCACTATAGTTCATATGTTACCTACAACCTACGTGATCATCAACTCATACAATTTCTAACTCCGGCCCTCTCGGCCTACGGACAGTATCGTTACTTGTCTTAACGACCTATGTGGTCATCGAACATGCAGTCTCACGACTCCGGCCACCGCGATCTACGAACGTCATTAATACTTCGCCATTACGGTCTGCGTGGTCACGACTCACGTAGCTCGCTACTATGATTTCTCGAGTCAATCAACGCTTCGAACTACGAGATAGCCATCTACAACACTCACAAAAAGACTACTACCTCTATAACAATCAACAATTACTCTTGCAATCTGATATCACAAAAATCTACAGCTAGATTATAGTTATACAAATTGTAACTCTATCTTCTCTAATTTAAGAGAAGAATAAATATATATACTTATTATTCCCACTGAATTATTTTAATTGGACTAGATCTCATGATTTTTCCCTCTTTCAAAGGTTATCTACGTAAAAAATCGAAGTTTCTTATCTTGCTTATTTCTTTTCTTTTATCTATGTGTGATGAATTATCGTGTGACCCTATGATAATAATCCATTATTCTACCTTCACAAATTTTCTAGCACATAAAAAAAAAAATTCAAATTAGAATTAATAATTAGAATATGCTTTAAATATAATTTTATAATACCTACTTTTTTTATAATTATGTTTTTCTAGAATCCGTTTTTTAACATTCTTCACGCCTTTTTTTAGAAAAATTCTGCACGGTGCGCACAGCACTTTTCTGGCAGCTTTATCCATTAGCAGGCTTTACATAATATATATATTTTTTTATTTTTCTAAGTAGATTAATAGTCTAAGATTTGAGGAGAAATTAATAACCTCAAATTTAAAACACATCTATTAAATATTAAAAAAAAATTAAAAAATAAACTCTAAAATAATTTCTGAGTATTTAGATGAATCACTTTAGTCTAAGAGTTCATAAAAATATCAAAATAAAACTATAACTTTTGAATATTTTATCTTACCACCTTTATATATATATTTTTTTTTTCATTTAAAAATTAAGAAAAATTAAAACCAGGTAGAATGAGGTGGGAGGAGTAACTGATTCTGAAGCCGCTGGGCTGCAAGTATGGAGATGTCTCCCCGGCCGCTGCTCGGCAAAGAGTTCGAGTAGTTCTCGCTAGCGCTATTCACTTCGTCGGCGGTGTCGATCAGCGACTGAATCTCCGCCGCATCGTACAGCCCACCTCTGCAAATCAGCAGATCGAGAAGAGCTAAGCTCACTACACTCAAAATGTTACTCAAGACTTATTAGAAGAGATTTGTAAAACCCTAAAAATCTAGATAGAGAAACCAACCCTTCCTTGTAAGTATTTGAGGGCAATTTGCTGTAGTCGGAGTAGTATTTTTTCAAGTTAAGCTGGTTTGAAATAGTCCAAATAGGGTTGATCTGGCCTCCATTGACTCCCTCCACCCAGTTTGCTCCCTTCTCCACGTTGATTCCGGCGAACGGAACCTTACATATCCGGCCGCCGATGCGATTCGTCGCCTCCAGTATAACTATGTTAGTTATTCCGGCGTCTGACAGCGTTTTCGCCGCACTTATCCCTTCAAATCAAACACTTAAGTTTCAGATCAAAACAGGAAATAGTTTGGTTCGGATCAAATTCTAAAAAAACAGCCAAAAAAATACGAGGAGAAAAACACAAGATCTGAAAGCTTGAGTGAGTTCAACGGCTCACCGGAGAATCCAGCTCCGACGATGATGACGGACGGGCCGGCGGCCGATGTAAGAAAGACATGAGAGGAGAGAAGTAAAGCTACTGTGAAAAGAATGGCTTCCATTGTTCCTCTCATTTTGATTTTAGGGTTCTCAGCTAAAGCTCTTATATAGAAAAAATAGAGGCAGAGAGGGGACCTATAAAGATAAGGTGAGGCGGTTCGTGGACGTGTTTCACCTGTTTTATTTGGGCTGTGGGTCATTATAATTTCATTAAATATGGGCCTTTTACATCTAGACCTCTTCATTCTTATATATTTATCAAAATAACATCAAAAATTTACTTTTTACATTTATACCGCCCAATCTTTTATTTCACGTCGAAAAATACCATCATTTTAATTTTTTCGCGGGTAAGTGTCATGTATGAAAAAATGAGAGTTCATGTATAAGATATGAGAATTGAATAATATGTATGTATATCTTCTATATAATATATATTGTTGGATAATTTATGAGACTACAATGTAATTAATAAATGTGTTGGGTCATTATTTAACAAGTCAAAATTATTGTGGTCTAATTAATTAATAAAGTTTATGACTTTAGACACATTTGTCGTGAAATTATAAGTGTGGATACTGTAAGAGCAAATTCCGATTTAATGAGGGCAGAATTGGAATTAAACGATCGCTGTAATCACTGGGTTAGTTCTGATAAATACGAGGGTAATAGTCGACTGATCCGCATACTTTTTAAATTCTCTTGTTCACATCAACGAGAGACCAAGGAAAACTCGGATAAATTGCGAGATTGGAAGATCGTTGCTTGCGATAGATCGAATGGATTCGAGTACGCTTCCATTATTGTATCGATTCATTTTTTTAATTTGAACGTGAACGAAAGATTCTCGTGGCAATTTCCTAAGAGATTTTGATTCGATCAAAATCTATTTGGAAAATTTAAAAGAAAATTTCTAACATATATATGTTGGTTACTTAAACTTAAAATGCAAGTTGAGCTATGTAACTTACGAAAAAAAGTTACGTACGTTGTCCGGATGCAGGGCTGTGTCATGACAGTAGCCACAATACACTGTTCACGGGTGAGAAATAAAAAAAAAATGCTGCGATAAATGCATCATGGTAATTGCGTCTGGATACTTTCTGCGCTTTCTAAAATCTATTTTCTATAAAATTTCTACGGTTATACTCTGAACTTAGTAACAAGAACGATTAAAATATGTTCGTAGAGAGAAAAATGTTTTTTTTAGATTTTTTAAGAAAAAATATATTGATAATTCTCGTAATAAATTTCTAATAAATCATTTTCTCTATCACAAATTTATAATCATTATTAAAAAAATTTACAATTGCCTCAAATATACTCTTTATGTTTGTTTTAGAAAGTATATTTTGTTTAATACAAGTCAAAATTATGATAATTTTGGATTTTTTTATTAAATAAATACTCAAAATATTATAACAAATGAGGTTCAAATGTTGTGTTGCTATTGCTAAAATGAGAATTTTGGTAAAATATAATTTGAATTTTTTTAAAATTTTTTTATTTGATTTAGGTGAGTGTAATATTAAAATAAATAATTAACTATATTATAATTATTTGAAAATAAATATATTAATTTAATAATATGCTCATACCAAAATGACATATATATATATATATATATATATATATATATATATATATATATATATATATATATATATATATATATATATTAAAAAAAAAAGAAAGATTTGAATGTTGGGATTAATATATGTAAATAACACACAATAATCAATATGAGTTTAATTATTAAGATGCATATAGTTACATTATTAAATTAAGCATTCTCTATTTTTATATTTGATAAAAAATTTGTAATTGTATTATTTAGTCATCAACTAATATGTGTGGCTAATATCCAATATATTTAAATAATCATGAACTCCATAAGCTAAGGTGCTTTGTGGTAGGACCAATTGCAATGTCATTATTGCCCCTTCCCTCTATCACAATTAAGGCCCCGTTTGAGGCAGCTTATTTGGTGCGGTGCATTTTGAAAACACATCCAGATTCCTTTTGATAAATTATATTTTGATAGTTTTTTTCAAAAAACTGCGTTTTCAAATCATTGAAATCAACGTTTTCACACAGTTTCTTGCTAGATGAGGTGATAACTTTCTAGCTTCAGACTAACTTTTCTAAAAAATATATATAATAACTACTACAGCTTATTAAGAAACTACAGCTGCCCCAAACATTTTAACCCTAAAAAAAATAATGGGGTATTTATTTAATACGACAAACTCAATTGATTGGGTCTTTTTATAGCTTTATTTATGATATTTTTGATATGATTGGTAAGATTTGGGCGACGCAGTTTTCAAATTATTTTAATTGCCAGCATTTAATGCATGCATTGATTGGACTTGAACAATGGCATGAAGATTTATATGAATGTAACGCTAACAACTTTTATGTATTTAAGTTTCTGTCACGTAAACTGAAATTTGCATGAAAAAGTATATTCTATTTTTAAAACATTATTGGTAATTATATAATTCATGTGATACGAAAGATTTAAGCATTATAAATATAAAAGATAAATTAAAATATTAGATATGTAAATTCATAGGAATTATGAGATAACTATATGCATGTAAATGCCTCATATTATTATTATTATTATTGATACGCCACCAACAAAATTTCATCGTCCGGCACGAATCTCGATGAAATCTTTCGAGCAAGAAATATTTAAATATTGATGACAAATCATCAAGAGCTCCGATTTTGGCAAACTTATAGTCAAACTGACGGCTCGATGAAACGGACCTAATGATATCAAAGTTAGTTCAATCCGAGTCAAAGCAAGACCGGATCAAGTTATTAAACTACTTTTAGAAGATTTTATGACACATTGGAATGTCAGATGGATGCTGACACTAGCAAGTTCATACTCGAATCGAGCGTCTCGACAAGACGAATCCAATGAGCCCAAGATCACTCAATTCCGACATCGTTTAAGGTCATCGAATGCCTCTTAAACGTCGTCTGGTCGAGGGAAACTTTCTGGACTGTCTGATCAAAATGATTGTATTAACTGCTCCAAAACCAATATATATAGACCCCACTCTCACATGAGAAGGGGAGAGAGCCAAGAGAGAGAATATGAAGTCTTGAGGAGAAGAAGCAACTTTGCATCATTGCCGACCGCCGTCGATCACCGCCGATAGCCGTCGACCACCGCTGATCGCCGTCGACCACCACTGATTGCCATAGACCACCGTTGATTGTCGTCGGCCATTATCAACCAGACACCGTCAATCAGCATTGTAGTCTAAAACATATAGTTACCTTTCCCGTCTGTGAGACAAGGGATTCCTGTAAATGTTAGTCAATAGTGGATTCTACGTAATCGAACCAGACACGCGTGGTTTTTCCTTTACGAGTTTTCCACGTAAAAGCTTACTGAGTCATTTCTTGGTTCATTTTAAATGCACGTGCGTGTTGAATTCTCGTACAATTCTAAGACGATAATTTATTCTTCTACTGCAGCGAATTTTCTAGCAGGCACGAATTATTATTATTATTATTATTATTATTATTATTATTATTATTATTATTATTTAAATGAGATTTAGTTCAAATAATTGAAGCCTAAAGATTAATTAATTTATAATAAACAATTAAAAATTTGTACATAATTATTGAATTGATGATGATCACATTCCATTGCTATCACAATAATTTTGGGGGCGTTTACATGCATAACCCCCATACTTTATGTATTTACATATCTAACACTTTAACATTTAGTTTTTACATTTATTTCATCCACAAGTCCATTATTACATTAAATATATCATAATTTTAATTTTTAAAACGTACAATATAACTTTTCCTGCAAGAGTATGAATGTAAATACTTGTGAATAGAATGGCATGAATGTAAATCTTCCTTCATTTCATTATTATCTCGACTTGCAAACATTATATGGCCTTAATTAGGGCTGTAATCGGGCCGAGTCAAGCATAATAGATCATAGTTCGAACTTGGCTTGAAATAATTATAAGTTGTTCATGCTCAACTCGAGCTTGTATCGAGCTTTTATGTATTGTTCAAGCTCGACTTGTTTAAATATTTTAATATTTGTATTTGATTTGCTTATGACAAATGAACGAGTATTTAAACGGGCTAATGAACGAGCTAGTAATTCAAACGTGTATCTAGATTTTCGTACAAAAAATCCAAATAAGTTTACAAATTTGATCGCTGCAATTATTTATTGATTTTAAACTCTAAACCCTACGATATCTTAAATATTGTTTCTCCTCCATTCTGCCCTGAATCCTTCGCTTAAGAGATGTTTAGCTGAATGATTTATGAAGCATTTAAGCAAGATTTAACCTAAATCGTACAAAACAACTAGAAATGACAACTTTAAAACCTACAAAAACTTAATATCAGATATTTATATATCATATATGATACAAGTAAATTTCTTCATCATTTTCAAAATCATTAAAAAAATTTTTAAATCACATTATTTTTTCTCATGTGCTGATTAAACGGGACTTCCAAAATTTAAGCATTATTCAATCAAAATTAGCTTTACTTGAGTACGTGCAGGTTCAGTGGATGTTTATTAATCGTGAAGGGAATCAGTGTACTAATTGGGCTGCTAAAAGAGGTTTAGATTCTCAGAAGTTTATATTTTCTACTACTGTTCCTTTATAGCTTTCTCGTTTGCTTAAAGGGGATGGTCCGAACATTCCATATATTCGTTATGATAACTTTTTTTTAATGTGTTTTCCTTGCGTGAGTTGTATTTTGTGTCTGACAGTTCTTAGGTCGTTTGTTTATCTTTAATGAGTTGTATATGTGAGAGTTTTTTTAGTAGAACTATTAGACACATGCATATAAATTATTTTGATGAAATAAAAATTTCTACGAAATTCCTAAAAAACAATCAGATACGATAGATGTGTGTGTGTGTGCGCGCGAGCGTGCGTGCGTGTGTTTGTGTGTGTCTGCCGTATTCCTTGTCCAGTTGGTGGCAAGTCCCTCTGACTAGGGTTCGATCCCTACCGTGATGCGTGGGGGTCGAATTACAACTACATAGCGTCAGACCCCCATCATAGAGCCGTAACACATATATTCCTCGTATTTCTTATGCATGAACAAATATATTTCACTTTTTACGCAAAATAATATTTTCAATGCAATGTAGGTCGTATAAATGAAAAAAAACTCAAAATTTAGAAAAGAAATATATTTTTGAATTGGTGATTTGCATGAAAATGCCCCATTTAAATAAATATCTAATAAGTTAAATTATTAATAAATTAGAGTTTTACAAATGAATTATCAAAAATATTGATTAATATTTTATTTATTTTTTCATTTCAAATATTATTTTTTGTCCACTAAATAGTTTTTAACATTTAAAATATTAAATTTTAAATTTCGATGATTGATATATTTTTTGATTTATTGGTATGTAAATATCTTAAAATTTGTGGTGTTTATGTAAACTATAATTCACTTTTGATGCGGAAAGAGACGTGCGGGAAAAAAAATGCAATCCGGTACCGGAAAAACTCTTTATTTTAGTAATCTACGCATGCGACGCCCACTCATAAAAAGATAGCGATCAGTGACCGCAGTTATGTCTCGTTTTTATATTTGCGGACAGCGTAAATAATTGACTGGCGAATTAAATGAGACATTGGAAAATGACAACAACGACCTAATTATTGTTTTTTAAAAAATTTAGGGAAAATTTATTGAGGCCACAATACCAAAAATAGACCTTGCTGAGTAGGAATGATCATCCGGCCGTCCCGTTGGCCACCCGGCCGGCCACGAGAACGACCAAGTTCACTCGGCTGGGCACAAGACTGGGTGGCCTCCTTCACCCGTTCGACCAACTCTTGCCACGTGCCACTCAGCCGACCTCTCTCACCTGGCTGGCCAACTTGGGCTCCCACCCACCCACCCAATCATCTACTAACAGTCAGGCACCTTGGGTTGATCATCTGATGCTAATTGAGACTAGGGATGTCAAAAAAGCTTGTTGTTCGCGAACCGTTCACGTTCGGTTCGCCAGAGAGTTCGTGTCCTATTCGTTCGATAAGCAAACGAGACGAACCAAACACGAACAGTCATGTGTTCGATCGTGTTCGAATCATTATTGTTCAAAATATAAAATAATTATATTTAAAAAATTATTATATTTTAATAATAATTATATACTCTAAAAATTTATCATATTTTAAAAAATTAAATCATAAAAAATTTATCTAAAAATTTATTATCAATTTAACAATTCAAATAATTCAAACATACAAACAAATTTGAAACATTTCAAACGAATAGTTCGAACAATGCAAACATTTTAAACATTTCAAACCAATTTCAAACAAATCAAATCGAATGCGAACAGTAGCTTCATGAACAATATCAAACTCGAGTCTATTCCAAACATACTTAATTTCAAACGAACCAAACACGAACACGAGCTCTGCTCATTCGTGTTCGGATCTTTTACTGTTCACACCTCTAGTGGAATAGGCTCGGGTTCATAATTTCCACTCCATTCTCTCTTCTCTCTTTGTCTTTCGAAGTGAAACTCTCCCGTTCTTTCTCTACCTCTCTTTCTCCTTTCTCTGAAAGACGGTATGAGATAGGGGTGGAAAGAAAGAGAGAATATTGCATCCAGAGTGTGAACGCAAGCTGCGTCCGGATAACGAATGCGATGCTTTTTCTTTTCCTCTTCTGCATCGCACTCGTTGCTCTAGCACAGCTTGCGTCTGGACTCCGGAAGCAACATTTTTCCAGAAATAAGAGGCTTAACTTATAAATGGTTTCAGGTGAAAACGAAGCACAAGGATGAGAAAGATGTGAGTTTCAAAGGTTATTATACGTTGCCATCCCATCATTGTCTTGCGAGCTTGCCGGAAAGTAAAGATAGTGTCGGAAATTAGGGCAAGAAGGAGAAAGATGGGAGTTTTAGTGGTCATTGTACGTCGATATCCGTGTAACAAGTAGATATTACAATTAAGAAGAATTGGGTGGTATAAATGTAATATTAAAGTTTAGTGTGTTAGATATAAAATTTAATAAAGAGTTAGGTGGTTTGTATGCTAATCCCCCAATAATTAAAGCAATTGATTGTTCAAAAGTACAAATATTCTTAATATAAAAGTAATAAAAATTTAATTACAAATCAATCATCCTTGTTGGCTCTTTTATAACCTATGAAGATATTATTTTTTAAAATAATTAGTTATTGCCTCAAAATTTTGATAAAAATGAATTTATGATTTATAGTGATTTTTTTCAATATTTCTATTTTGATGTTTTTTGTAAATAAATTAATAAATCAAATTAATAATATTTACATACAAACCACTCAATTATTATGTATTTACGTATCTAATACCTAAACATCAAAATTTTCATATATTCCACCTATTTTATGCATGAAAAGCCGTATTTCAATTTTTTAAGGTTAAAATAGTAATATTTTTCATGTCATGAAATATTTGTGTGATATTAATATAAAAAGTAAATTTTAGGGGTTAGATATGTAAATAGATAGGAATTGGGTGGTATTTATGCAATTGTCCTTTAAATTAATAAGTTTTGAGGAGAATTATTGCATAGAGCAGGTACAGTCCGCACGTAGCTCCTCCGATACCCATCCAGTACTCTTGTAATAACCTATCAATATACAATAACCAATACCTTGTAAATACCTTAATAACCAATACCCCCTCTATACCATCCCAATACCCTCAAAATGAGAGTATTGGGAGGTTATTCCGCACCCAGCGATGGGTACGTGGGCGCATCTTTGATTCTTAAGAATTTTTTTTTTGGATAAATTATGTTTTGATTTTTTATTATTTTTTTGTTTATGTTTAGTACATTATTTTCGTTTTTTTTATTTTTGTAAATAGACCAATTATTTTTTTAAATAGTGAAAATAATTTTTAAAAATTTTAAATCTTTTTATAAAAATAAATAAATATTTTACAATGTAGCAAACATAATTCATAAAAAAAAAGCATATACAAAAAAAAAAAAAAAGAAGAAAAAAAGTCATTAGTTTATTGGTTTGATCGCTTGGAATCAATTATCCTCTAATTACTATAATAATATTTTGGGCAATTTGCATGCATACCACACAATTCTTTTGTATTTACATATCTAACACCTAAAATTTTATATTTTATTTAATGTGTGCTAGAAAATTCACGGCGGTAGAGTAATAGATTATCGTCTTATCATTGCACGAGAAATTAACATACACTCAGATAAAAAAAAAAAGTAGTGACACCATAATTTTTTACGTGAAAATCTTGTAAATGGAAAGAAACTACGAGACCTAACCAAGTTGTAAAAATACACTATAAGTTGATGATTATAGAGATCTTCTTTAGCACACGCAGAAAAGAGTTACAAAGTTTTCTGAATTACAACATTAACGTGCGAATAAACTTGTTGTAAGAAGTTGGCGGCAGTCGATGGTGATCGGTGGAGACTGCAGGTTGTGGTCGACGGCGGTAGGCGGTGGTTAACTATGGTCAGCGATGATCAATGGTGGTCGGTGGTGGTTAATGACAGCCGGGGAGATCGATGGTGGTAAAAGTGGTGCTGGACTCCAGCTCATTCTTAAAGCTTCACGTTCTTTCTCAAGTTTCAATCACTTCTACCCCTCATGAGAGGGGTGAAGCTCTATTTATAGTGTTGTAGGTGCAATTAATTCAGAAATATGAATCACTTAGATCTAACAGTTCAGAGAGCTTCTACGGTGTTTGATGGATATTTGAGTGTCTTAACGATGTCAAAATTGAGCAATATTAGGGTCGCTTGATTCGTCTTGTCAAGACGTTGGATTCGATTATAGGCTTGCTAGATTGGACATTTGTTTGAGCTTCTATATATGTCTCAAAATCTTTCAAGTGTTGTTCAATGACTAATGACTTGATCTGAGCTTGATTTGACTCAGATTAGACTAATGTTGATATCATCAGGTCTGTCTCATCGAGCCGCTCATTTTGACTATAAATTTACTGAATTCAGAGCTTTGGATGACTTTTAATTGAGTTTGAATATTTCTTGCTAAAAAAATTGTCTTAAGATTCGTGTCATACCTCGAAATTCATGTCAAATGATGAAAATTTGTTAGCCCCGTATCAATCTTTATAAAACTTTAGTGTTTACTTTTAAAAAGTTAATTGTAATGATATTTTAGATATGATATTAAAGATTAGTGCGCGCCGTAAAAGTAAATATAAAATTTAAGTGTTAGATACATAAATACACAAGTAATAAATGTTAGATACTTTTTTTTTTGTTAAAGTTCCTCATAGGCTTCTATGAATTTCTACGTGATATTATCTTAGAACTAGAATTTATGTTTTTTCAAATTATTTAATTATTAATTGATGAATATACAAATTACTTAACTCAATTCATTCTTATTTATTTAGCTTTAAAGAATTGATTTATTAATATTTATTTATGTTATTTGATTGCAAAAGAATTACTTTTAATGTATATATTTTCTTATTTAATATATATAAAATAAATAGATGTTAAGTCAAAATTTGTTCAATTGCTTATTTATTTAGATTTATAAATAATCATTTGTTGAAAATGTGATATGAAAATCATGATACTTTTTGAAATTTTGATTTGTTTATTGACTCGTCTAAATACTCGTTCATTTGACGTAAACTAATCAAGTTCAGGTATTGAAAAACTCAAAAAAATCAACCTTGAACGTATATGTGAATGCTCGACACAAGCTAAAGCCGAACATGAACTCGGCTCGATTAGAGCCCTGTCACCATATCTTTTCAAGACCCGCTGTGAATTTCGATAGAAGCAATTATACTTTATTTTTTTATTTTTTCATATTTGTCAAGTTCATCAAATATAATTTGAATAGGACTACTTCATGGGAGGTTTTCATTCAATTGGTCAAACTCAAAGCTAGTAATATATTTTACTTTTTAGCAAAAAATTAAAATTAGAAACTTTATAATCACTAAATTATAAAACTTCATGCTAGACCCAAAACTAGTACCATAACTTTTCCGAATTTTGGGAGTTCACTCGCTCTTCTATGTGATCGATACACGAACTCAGTTCCGATACTACTTAGTTGGTAAGCAATTTAATTGGTTTGTTGCTATTTAACGAGCATAAGGAGGAATGAAAGAGCATATATACTTGATGCGTGCTAGAAAATTCGAGACAGTAGAGTAATTGATTATCGTCTTAGTGTTGTACGAGAATTCAGCATACACACAGATGAAAAAGAAATAAGTGGTGACGACTCCAAAAGTTTTTACGTGGAAAACCCGTAAAGGGAAAAACCATGTGGTCTGACCCAGTTGTGAAAATCCACTATTGATTGATGATTACATAAATCCCTTGTCCCACGGACGTGAAAGAGTAATTATATTCTTCATATTACACTGTCGATTAACAACGTCTAGTTGGTGGTGATTTATGATGGTGGTTAGCGGTGGTCAACGACGGTTGGTGGATGCCAACAGAGATCGGTGATGGTCGATGACGGATATCGACCGTGGTTGAAAACGGTAGGTGGTGATCGACGACGGTCGACGGTGATCAACGAAGGTCGGCGGTAGTCGATGGAAGTCGGCGGTGGTCGACTGCAGTCGGCAGTAGTGCTAAGCTGCAGCTTCTCCTCAAGGGCTCAGGCTCTCTCTATGCTTCCCCATCTCTCATGTGAGGGTTGGAGGTCTATTTATAGTGTTTAGAGTGCACTTAATGCAGTCATTTTGATCGGACGGTCCAGAGGGCTTCCCTGGCTTAACGATGTCAGGGTTTAATGATCTTGTGCTTGTTGGATTCATCTTGTCGAGACACTCGATTCGAGTATAGACTTGCTAGTATCAACATTTGTTTCACCTTTCAAATGTATATGAAAATCTTCTAAGAATGATTTAATGACATGATCTCGCTTTGATTTGACTCGAATTGGATTAGTTTTTACATCATTATGTCCGTCTCATCTAGCCCGTCAGTTTGACTATAAGTTTACTGAAATAAAAACACTTGATGATTTTTTATCATGATTTGAATGTTTTTCTTCAAAAAATTACACCGAAATTCGTATTGTGCCTTTACATTCGTGTTGGATAATGAAAATTTATTGTTATCGTATCACTACTGATAATTAAAAGTATATACATATATAGAACAAAAGCATTCTAAATTCTATATAAAATGTTTTGAGATTTTATATGGCATCTACCATATGAATTTAAACTGATTGTAACAAAGTTAATTGTTGATTTATAATTTTATAGCACAAATTATTTACTGTAATAATAAATATTGAGCAATGGCAAATAGTGACACATGGACACATGCTACTATGTTGGAAGACTTGGCTACATTTCAGAATTGGCTACTTTGTTTGTGTGTGATCTCACTTGCATGTTGGATCCATGATCTTTTGAATTATTAATTGTTTGGTCCCATTTTGTTGCAAGTCATATTTGTGGTTTTGTTTGTTAAGATGCTTAATACACCTTGGTATGTATTTCATTTTAGGCTTGTATTGTATTTTTTTTCTTTTTCTTATAATTAAATTGGGATTAGAGCTGCAAGAATGGTTTGTTGTTTGCGAACAGCTCGTGTTCGATGCGTTCGCTAAGTTAATGAGCTGAACACTAATAATTTTTTGTGCTTGATATATAAGCGAGTCGAACATGAACAAAGATCGGTTCGTTCATGTACTGCTCGAAATACTACTCATCAATTTTATATATATATATATATATATATATATATATATATATATATATATATATATATATATATACATATATATATATTGATGAGTAGTATGTTTAAAAAAATGAATTGACTATAAGACTGCAAACACTTATAATCAATTAAAATTATTAATTAAAAAATATTTAAATATATTTAAATAATATTTTAATATAAATAATAAGATTTAAATCTTTGCCTAAGTCTTAACATCTTACTAGCTATATGATTAGAGTTATCAAAATGACTTTTTTTCGCAAACACCTCGTGTTCAACTCGTTTGCATTTTTTGCGTTCAAAATATAAATGAATCGAATACAAATAGTGATATTTTTTCACGAACTAAAAAACGAAAGAGTCGGCTCGTTTACACATTTAGATGTATTTTCATTAAAAAATAATAATATAAATAAATAAATAAATATATAAACTCAAACACGAGCTAAACGAGCCATATTAAAATCAACCAAAAAAAAGTAACCTTTGAAACTCCTCCAGCGAAAGAAAAATCTGATTATTGTTTTTACTTTTTTTGGAATAAATCTGACTGTAATAATCGAATTTCGCATGCGACGCCGTGCGGAAGAAAGCACCAAAAGGTTGAAAGTGACCGCACGGGAAAGGATTCGCGACCAAATCCAAAGGAACATTTCATCCAAATTGTTAATTTTATATTTATGGCCCACATAACAGAAACATAAATGACCGCATAATGTGCAAAGATGCGGAGAAGCCCAATCATTGCACTAGCACAATTTGGGAATGTGCGACCAGGGGGCACAGATCACGTGACAAGTTAAAAAACATTACTGCCCGAACACAGAAATATAATATATTAAAAAATTTTATTATTTGTATTAAAATATAATTTAAATATAATTTAATATATTTTTATTTTAATTTTTAATTAATAAATTTGATTAATTCTAAATCTTTGTAGTATTGTAGTCAATTAAATTTTTTAAAGGCAATACTCAGCACTATATATGTGAAACCTTAGCTCATTGATTGCATTATTTGGTGCAAGTCCCTCGAGTCAGAGGTTCGAAGTTCGAATCCCACTCATTACGTGACGATTTGAATAGCACACCGGACTGAAAGGGGGTCCGCTTCTGAGTCAGTTCAACCTATAGGGTTGATCGGCGGTCTCCGACTGTTGATCAATCTTTTATAATATATATATATATATATATATATATATATATATATATATATATATATAATGACTAGTATTTTGAAACAAAACAAGTCGAACACGAACGAACAAATTTTTGTTCGTGTTCGGGTCATTTATGCATCGAGTATTAGAATCAACACGAGTTTCTTAATGAGTCGAACATGAGTTGTTCGCGAATAATGAATCGTTTTGATAGCCCTATTTGCGACAACAATTTTACTAAAAAGAAAATTTTGGGGATTTTTTGAAATTTTGAGCGAATAATAAAGTTAGATGAGAAAAAGCCTACATCAAAATTACAAGGGTGAAAAGTCACTGTAAAAAAAAAAATAATAATAAAATGATGATTTGATGAGGATGCAAAGCTAAACTTTAGTAGGGATTAATAATGTTTGTTGCCTTTTAGTTGAGTGATAAGACAATTTGTATGGTTATTAATTAATATGTTTGATTAATGATTAACAAATTGTTTAGTATTTAATTAGTGTGACCAATTGATGAGTGTTAAAGAAAATTATCAACCATTAAATAGTGATTATGACAAATGATTTTGATGCTTTAAAAATGAGTATTAAAATTTGATAGTTACTGATTACTAACTAATCTTAAACAATTAATTACATAGGTTAAGTTAATTAGAATGTTTTAAATTAATAATCTAATTAAAGACCTATCAATGATTATATTTGAGTTGGTATATAACTATTAAGACTCGGGTTAATCTGATGACGATTTCTATCTGGTTCACATTTCATATCGCTATAATAATTTTATTTAGGATTTTTTTTTATTTGATATTTTTAGAAATTTTTATACCTTCTATGTTAAAGTGCGGTTGTTCTAAGAAAATTACTCTCTAATTTCTTTTTTTAAAAAATATTTTTATAATTCTGTGTGTACCTTTCTAAGAAATTATTTTTTTCCCACAATTTTACAACCGTCTTTTTAGAAAGCTAAAAGCACGAAAAAGGAAAAATCTTACATACGGAGTCCGGACGTAGCTCTGCATCCGAACTCTAATAAAATATTATCACGTGTATATGGCTGGGCCCATCTAAATAGTGATGAAAAAATCGCCAATAATATCCCAATAACACCACAGTGGTATTTGCATGATCTGCCGGGCAGTGCTACTAGCGTTGTTCACTAGTGTTATTGGAGTTGTTTTGCAAGGGTTATAGTGGCGTTACAATGGTGTTATTTGCGTGGTCTTTCGGGGGGTGTTAACCAGTGTCATTGTGGTGTTATTGTTGTGTTATTTAAGTTGTTTTACAGGGTTATTTTAACAGAAACGCGGTGTTATTTGCGTGGTCCTTCGAACGGTGTTATTGGTTTTGTTCACCGGTAATATTACGATGTTATTGTCGTGTTTATTGGAGTTATTTTGCAGTAACACCAAAATAAGCGCATTTTCATCATTTTTAGGTGGACGCAGTCAAATACATGCGGCATGATTTTATCAGTGTTAAAATGCAGAACTGCGTCCAGACTCATCATATAGACTCATCATATAAAGATATTTTCGCAGACCAAATTGAATGCCTCATAATTGCTCTTCAGATGTCAATCCAGCAATTATTTGTTGCTCGCCTTAAATAGATTTTTCATTTGAAAACAACACAAATATTAAAAAAAATATACATATTCAGCAGTCTAAATATCAATAATAATAGCAAGACCAATAATAGAGCTCTCGTTTGTTTAAGGAATAGACATCGGATTTATTTGTTTTGATGTCGAATACAAAATAAAAAGGGACATTTACATACATACCACTCAATTCTCATGAATATAATACATATCAAAAACCTAAATTTTGCTTATTTACCTTTATACCACTCAAATCTTTCATATCAACACTAATGACAACAACAAAACCTTTATCCCACCGAGTGGGGTCGGCTACATGAATCCTTTGCCTCCATTGCGTCCTATTTAATGTCATATTTTTCATTTAATTCTAATAAATTAAGATCATTTTTTATACAATATGCCCAAGTCTTCCTAGGTCTACCTCTGTCTTTCTTAACAAAAGTCGAATATAAAACATCTGCTCTTCTAATCAGATCATCAGATGATTGACGTCTAAAGTGACCAAACCATCTAACACGACTCCCTCTAATTTTGTCCGTCACTAGAGCCACACCAACCCTATCACGGATATATTCATTTCACATTTTGTCTCTAAGTGTAAAGCCACTCATCTACCTAATCATTCTCATCTCGGCAACACTTAACTTAGTTTTATGCTTCTCTTTTAGAGGCCAACAATCAACGCCATAGAGCATTGTAGGTCTCACCACCATCTTATAAAATTTTACTTTTAGACTAAGCGGTACTTTTCTATCACACAATAGGCCCGAAGCATTGCTCCACTTCAACCAACCAACTTGAATTCTAATAATAACATCCCTATCTATATAACCATCACTTTGAACAATAGACCCAAGAGATAAAAAACCAACATTTAGAATTTTTAAAAGTGGAATACACCTTTTTCTTGCATAACTAATATGATATGTACGTAAAAATTGGAAGTTTAGGTGTTAGTTATGTAAATACATAGGAATTCAGTGGTATGGTTGTAAATCTTCCAAATAACAAGGGAATAAAAAAATAAATAAATGCCTGCCAGTGAATCATTTTTATTGCAAGGAAATTTTAACTAAATCTTGCCAAAGAAAGTAATATAATGTTCAAATAAAGAGATATGGAAACGAAAGAATGTACAAAGAAGAATGAATGGTAGGGGACGCTAAAAGCTACTAACCATTTGGGTGGCAGTGAGATCCAAACCTTGAGATTAAAGGCAGAAGTCTTCACCACCCCACCTTCATCACCCTGGCTTTCTCAAGAATGTACTTGCCTTCTTTATATTTCTGAGCTTCATCATATGCCTTCTCCTAAAAGAATATATGCACAAACATGTAAATATATTGGGTTGTCTTCATGCCATGGACAAAAACATATAACGTGAGGGAGCAAAATTACTAACATTGCCGGGTTCCGTTCCAGAATAAGACACTAAACTAGTTAGTTATCCAAATTCCACCAAACAAATCTTATGTAATGAATATGGGGATCACAAGATTGATGATATGAGGATAGCACATCAAATATCTTCAAAAGAATGCAAGCAAGGCACACAAGGTATTTGTATGGATCTTTAAAGATTGCTACATGAAAATGCAATTTAATTAATATGACAATCTTTTTATCCACAATATTATTCGTGTTAAAGTTATCTATGATTAAAGCATTAAAATTTCATTCATGTCTGAGTTCAAGACTGGCATATTGACTGAGGAACCAAATAGCACTGACAATGTTATTGAGATGAAAAGAAGTCGATCACAAATTGGAGTTACAATCATAAATAATGGATGGTCAGGTATTAAGAATAAAAAATAAGATTAAAATTGTAATAAACAATCCATAAGACAACTTTTTAAAAGTGTATTGAGGTATTAGATCAAGCGAATGATATAGAGCATGTTCTTAGATTTACAGATTAAATTATATAGAAGATAGAAAAGCATCTATGAGAAAGAAAATGATGTATAAGAGTAAATTTACAAAAGTTCCATGTGTGGCACATTTCATTGATGTAAGTCTTGAAATACTTGGACAGTCGCATCAATGTATTGAGCAGAGGCAAAATGATCTACATATACATTTATAATCATAGTTGAATTTCAACATTAACGAGGAAGTTCTCTAATAAGAAACTCATAAAACTCGATATTCTTAACTCTACAAAGCATAATAGAAATATGGTCACTTTTGAAGGCTATGTTTGCCCTCACACAATAGTTAAATTGTGTTTGGGCTAAAGAAACTACAAGTAGTAAAGTTTGGAAGATAAAACTGAGAGATATTAGTTGAGTATCACTTATGCTATCACAACTATTAAGAGGCTAATTTGGATCATTTTTTATATTTTATTTTTTATTATTTTCAAGAAACATATTTATTTCACGTTTTCCAAGTAATTTTATTTTTTTTATTTTTGAAAAAAAAGTTCAAGCTTTCTTTTTTAAATACTTCGAATAATTTTTATGTCTTTATTTTTTAAAATGAAAACCACCCCTAGCCATCAGTTACTTTGCCTTTGGCTACCATGGCCACCTGCATCACCGCCCTATGCAAGATTCAATAAAAATAAAAGCAATAATTAATTTGGATACCAAATATATTTTTTTATGCCATATAAAAATATAAATAAAATAAAAATAAATAGAAACAAAAAAAGCATTCCCACAATCCCTAAGCCATTGGTTTATGTTTCATGGATAATTGATATGAAAAAGAAAACCAGCTATAAGTTTCATCTATAATGCAAGTGATGAGGTAAATAAGCTAGAACTTAGAAGGAGAAAAGTACATTTACAAGAAAAAATTTAAAAATAATAAATGAGAATGGAGAGCTTCACCTGCATATACATTTATACACTTCCGGCTATCATCTCAATACTCAATATCAAAATATATTAATAACAAGTCAGTCAATTTAGAGATCAACTTTTATTTGCACTATTATTCGAATATATTGATTACTAAATTGAGAGAGCCAAGATTGAACTTGAATATAAACATTTCAAAACTAAGAAAGGATTTTTTTCATTATAACAAGTCAAATATATAGCAGCAAAAATATTACACAGGTAATTTTTAACATGAGGTTAAATTATATAAATAATATTTGCTATGCTAATTGTGTTTTTTGAAAACTTAGTAATAGATATAGTTTGAAGAATACAATCCTGAATTGCAAGCTTTTACTATTACAGTACTGAGTCTGATAAGCTCGTTATCATGATGTGAGCGAAATTACAATATGCATAACCAAGTTCATGCCTAGAAAAGAAATTATTATTTTGTTAGCTTAAAAATGAACTTATTGGTTCACAGCATATACAATAAAAGGTTAAAAAGTAAACATTTGCAAAATACAATTTGAAAGATGCTAAAATATAGTAATTTGTAATGATATATCATCAGATGTGAAAATAAAATTGCCTCATCACAAATGAAAGAGAAAAATCCCAAAGTTAAATTCTTTTATGAAGAATAAGACTAAGTCAACGAAAAAGTAACAAAGAATGGTTAGAATGAAACTTTATGTAATAAAAATTGATTTAAAATTTAATTAACATTTTAATTAATTTTTATTGATTAGGAGAGCATGAGATTGTAGAGATAAGGAGAAAAATTCAAAGTATGCAATACAGCTGAAGATGAAAAAGGAGAAAATAAGAAGTTTCACTATAATGATTATTCTATTGAGGACACAAGTTGATGAAGTGGGAAAACTCTCGAATTCATAAATTATAATCTTGATGACTTCTACTACTTGCTTATAAAAAATTAGAAGTGCGGTTACGTATTGTTAAGATCTTACTTTGCTTGTTATGAACACACCACGACGTTGGTATGTCATTTTTTTTTTAATTAATTTAAGTCCTTAATTCTCTTGTTTCAGTAACTTTAATGAACTTGTGTCAGTAACCGCCAACGTTACAAGGAAAGTTGAAGAAATAAAAATTTATAAATTTAAAAGTTTAAACACCTTAGATAATGTTTGAGAATATCAAAGGTTCAAAAATATTGAGAGGTCGAAGAATATCATAATTGCTTTTCCTTGTAGGGAACATTCCATAATAAAAAAATAATAAACCAGAAGTATTATCCTCTTCATTCAGAAAGGCAAATTCAATAAATAAATGACATAAATTATGAGAATCTTACATATCTCCATCCAAGTATTTGTTGGCAGCTACTGCAGTATATATCATTCACAGTATGAAGTCCAGACAAAAGATGCCTTTCTTCGTTAGGACCCAAAGAAACATTCACCCTGAAATACAGCAAGACATTTTAGATAAGCATCTCACTCCAACTGGGATCATAATGCTTATAAAGCATATAGTTAAGATGTTATCATCTAATTAGAAAAAATAATTTGTTAACTAAACTGTTTCAGAGATGTAAAAGCAGAGCAATTTAAGTGGTTTTGGAGCCACAATATAAGGTAAAAATAGGATTTAGGCCACATATGTATATGCAGCATTTATCACAAAAGCCTCTTAGAAATAAAACTAATGAACCAACAGCAAAATACATTGAATCGAGTGGTATGTATGTAAATCTTCCATCGAAATTAAAAATGAAGTGTTCAAAGGTGTTGGTTTTCTACATAACAAAATATTCATTATCTAAATTCTAATTGATAAGTATAACATTCCTCAGAAAATTGACTTTCCATTGTCCAGACATTAAGTACCATGCTCAACTCTAGTTTACTTATTCAACTTTAAAAATTTCAAGGAACATTCATTCCAGCTATTCTGTCAATATGTTTAACAATGAGAATGCGTTGGAAGAGGAGGGGAGGGGGCCTTGCTTTGTAGTCTTTGCTTAAGAATATACAAAAAGTGCAAACCTTTTAACAGGCTTTGCGCTATAAAAGCATAAATATCTTTTCATAAGAGATTCTAAGCAAGATGCATCTCTCTTACACTCTTACTGCATCATTTCAATTATACAAACAAAAAATTGCTTCAGGACCTTGAATGTCTAACAAGCTTTGGAACAGTTGAAGCATAAGTGTTTTTTGATGAGAGATACTAAATGTTAATATGTCTCACCGAATTAGTTCAAATATACACTTCCTACAGCCTCAGTTTGTGTTGGAGCTCAAATTCATAGCCGGATGATAATATGAAGTTTCATATATTAAGTGACTAGCTTAGTTAATAGAAGTTTGAATTTGCTCCAGATTTTAAGCAAGCAGCACATCCAAAGACGGAAAAAAAAAAACAAATAAAGCTAAACAAAGAATTATGTGCAATGATATTCCAACTGCATTACTTTGGTTTGCAGGACTTTGATTTCACCCAAGACCACAAGAAGCTAGCCTGTGCGTGTGAAACCAAAATTACATTCTTAGATTCTATTGTAGCCTTTGAACAATTGACTGACATTAAAAAAATCACTTCACATGAATATATATATCGTTAGTCTAATAAAACACAATTATGAATTAATACACCGATGCATGCAAAAGTTTACTTTTAAGCTTTTAAATATTATCTTCTGTTCGCTTGCAAACATATTGAGAATCCGATTACAATATCTTTAAGATTCAAAAGCCTCATATTTGAATTATTTTTAATATTTGAAAGCCCAAAATTTTCCAAATTTTAACCCTAAGAGCCTACATTTTAAAAGTTGAGGAAACAATTATTTTTAAATTCAAATGATACATATTTTTAATTATTTTATAAGTTTAAAAAATTTTAAAATTTTGAGTTGTTTACAAGTTCAATATCCTCCCGACTTCAACCCCCGTTAGGAGAATTGTCTTAAAAGACTAGTTGGTATATAACTGGGAAGCAAAAACATGTATTTAAACTCACGGTCTTAAAAGACATTATACGTTGTCTATGTACTTACAAAAAGAGTCAAATCACAAGCAAGCATTTTTCCGAGCAGTACTTTACTTTCACCGAATGGTACTTAATTTTCAAGGACGGATAATCGCATTTCACAGGGCGAGTATTTTAAATCGATAATTTTATAAAATTTTTCAAAAGAGATTGCAATTTCCTCGAACGGTACTTGATTCTTAAGGGCGGGCACACGAGCTTCCTCGAATAGATATTTTATAAATTTTCCCTCTATCAACTATTTTATAACTTTACAAGTGAGATCGGCGACGACAGTGGTAATCGGTGGAACGACGAATAATGAAATCAATAAATGCAACATAGATTTTTTTTCCATTGTTTTTTATTTTGATTTTTTCTTTCATTCAAAATAAAATGTGAAAACAGAGAAAATTATAGCAGAACAACAAAGGTTTGAATTGGAGGCGGATGGGCTTTGGGATTTCGAACAAAAAATTGGATTTTAGATGGGATTTTAACACAAAGGTGAGGCGTGGGTTTTTTCTTACTCTATGTGATGATGTCGAATAGGGAAGGGTAGGAACACCTCAAACGAGAAGTTTAGAGGAATTGTGGCTCGGGCTAGGCACAAAGGAGCAAGCTAAAGGCTTTGGTGTAGAGGAAATCGGCTCGGGTGTGAAGCAAAGAAAGACAGGCGATGCAACTTCAGCTCTTGGGTCGTGCGAGTAGGCAAAGCGAACGGAGGTGCAAAGGACTTCAATATAGGGACAAGAAGTTGAACGGAGAAAGCCGTGTGTATAAGAAGAAACACATGAAGAACCGGGCAGAAGCGACGAGGGCTTCTATGACTGAAGAGAGGCGGACAGAGTATTTTGGCATGGATAGGGCTTGCTTGAACTATGGAAGGCAAAGAATTGTGTTGCTTTAGCTTTGTGATTCGAAGAGGAAGGACATGGACAAGGCTTAGGACATTGTGCAACGAAGGAGAGGAAATTGTGTGCTGGGTTAAGCCTATGAAAAGTTATGCTTCCGCTTCAAATCGCTCGAAGGGCGGAGCAAGGAGGCTGGGAAACAACGAAGTGGGCTACTGCGATCAAGAAGAAGGTGGAGTGGACGATCTGAAGAGAGGGGTCCAATGTTGTTGCTTACAAACCAGAGGGGAAGACAAAAATAACAAAGTGAAGAAAGATTTTGGCAATCTGAGGAGTGGGGGTGGGGGAGACAATGGGAGTTAGGGCTTCAATGGATTTGTGTGGATGCAGAGAGTGGGGGAACAAAAATGATGCTTCATATGTTTGTAACTGAGGAAGAGCGGGGAAATAGTCATCGCACTCACACGAACTTCAACAGGCAAGAGAAAGTAATTAATTAATTAATCTTTTCTTTTACTTTTTTTAATTTAACAGTCGACATAAGCATCAAGGATCAATAAGGTAAATGAGCCATTGGTTGATTTTTATTATATGCATTTCTTTGATGGTAGATTGTACCAATCAAATGAAAGAAATTCCTTTCTTGTCAGTTTTTTTTCCACCTCTGCCACAAGTGAAATATATCACATCCAGCTTACTTGTCATGCAACTGCACAAATCCCTCAATCCCAATTAAAAAGTATGCCTTTCCCCCACCTCATCAACTCAATTGCAAGCATCTTATTCCAATTAAGTGTCTTCCGAAAAATTGTCTTACCATTGTTGAATGAAATATTCAAGAACACCAACCGTTGAAAACAAGATAACAGCTAAGAAATTGGACCGCCTCCAACAACATTAAATGAATGCTAGGAGAGATTTGGGAAACTATACAAAACATTAATCAACAACTGACCAGGCTTCAAGTCAAATTAGAGTAACACTTGACTCATACACCCTAACTTGTTTAGACAGAGCCTCAAAGATTAGACACATTATACACATTAAGCCGTGATATGTAGCCTTTTAATCCGCCGATGAATAATGAGTACCTTGTGATACATTTGGATCCTTAACAAACGGCAAGCACTTGCAAGCCCCAAGTGTGATTCAAATAATCATCATGCATCCTCTTCTACTCCAACAATCCAATCCACAATCTAAGAACTTGCTAAAGCTCCTTGCCTGATTCAACAGGTGATCCAAGCCCTTGCGCAAACATTAAAGCCTTGTCTTCCATTATACCTGACATCCTGGAGTTTACTCCAATCATACTTAGAGAGTTGAAGGAACCAAATGAACAAATGAGAGATTGATTGACCCCTCAATTGCCACTTGCAAATAGCAAAACGAAGTGTAGTTTGACGGCTGTTGGCCTTATCCAACTTTTTTCATTCTTTGTTCTACATTTCATAGCTTAAAAATCCTCACAAATTTCTTATATGAATTTATCCGACTTTCCTATGTGATTTGATCATGTGGCAAAGTAGGTTTTAAGGGATTCACCAGTTGGGCATTTATAATGAGTTATATGGGTTAATAAATATACTAAGCAGTTTAGTAGCCTTTATGAGTCATTTAGTTTATAAGTAGTTATAAGTCAAGGGTTCAATCTGTTAAATTAGCCATTTGGTACGTAAGTCTCTTTTGACACATCAAGGCTTCATCTTTGTAGCAACTGATTGTATTCTCTCTCAAGATATTTTTCTTCATATCTCCAACTTTGCATGAAGTATAATCTTAATGTGCTATCTTCAAAGTATAGTGATTATGCAATCTCTATGCAACTGAACCATGTAAATTTTTTATCTCTTCTACAGTTAATTTTTGATTCATGGTATTTGCCCTAGGCTGAGAGCATCATTATAATTGATATCAAAGCAAATCTATGAAAATTTGGATGACCGTGAAATTTGAAATTGAGAACTTTAATGGTTCAATGAATTGTGGCCTTTAAAGAACCAAGATGTGAGGTGTAAATGGTTAATAGAGATTTGTTAACACAGTCATTGGGCATAATATGATGGCTTAAACTATAATTTAAAAAGAGAAGGAAAAAAAAAATGGATGAGAATGCTCTTTCAATGATCTAAATATGTTTGGAAAATAAAATTTTGACAAAAATTTAAAATAAATAAAAATAGCAAAAGATTTGTGACTCAAGTTATGGTCTTTATATATGACTATGAATCTCTCCAACAACTTTTCTTAAAAGCAAAGACTCTATTTAAATTAAATGAAGGAACAATATGAATATTAAATCGTATTTGAATGAGTTTGAATCCACCATTCAAGATTTAAGGAATATGAATGAAGTTGATAAGGATGAATATAAATTTTCGTTATTATTGTCTTTGCAATCTATCTCTTTTAAGCACTTAAAAATACCATATTATATGGTCGTGATACAAACAGCTTAGAGAAAGTTAAAAAATTTATTCCTTTCAAAAGAAGTATTTAATATTTTGTGTCCAATATTTAAAATTTAGCGGATTCTTTGATCTCTATGCGTGATACATAGGCTTAATTAAGCCTAACCACCTCAATTTTGCTGTACACTTCTATTATGCTTAAGTTTTACAATTACTTTATTATTTATCGTATTTATCCAAATATGTAGGGTACAATCTTTTCTAACACTTCTATCCCTGCAACCCTTCCAGAGTGATAACAAAAACTAATGTTAACGTCTAACTGCATCCAACAAAATGATGAAACCTAACATTTCACCATTTTCTAAAACATGCTTCCTAACTCAAAGCAAAAAAATTGAACACATAGAACAACACAATCGCATTACCATTGAAAGACAGTCCAACAAAGCCCCCGAAAATTACCATGAACAAGGCACGAAAAGAAATTGAGAAAAGAGGCCGATCTAGCGAATACAGAACATCCTGATGTCGGACTCAGAACAGATCACAAAACAGAAAAGAGAACTCACACTCTTTCGAAGAGATAGGCGCGGCCGAATCGGCCCTGAAAGTCCTTAGAGACGATCTCATCCTGAGAGGCCGAATCAACCTTGCAGCACTTACATTTGAACACCTTAGGTCCCGGCAGCGTTTCCACGAAGAGCAAACCCATCGATCCACTCTCCAATCGAGCACCAATACACGCCGCGAAACCTCTCGGCGGCGACGATACGTCCCCCCAAAACTCAGATGTTCTATCCCTAATTAGGGCCGAAGGTTGAAGAAACGTGGGAAGCGTAAAGCGTTTCTATTTTGGGAAGGAGAGGAGAAGACGGAAGGGAGAACTTTGACAGGTACAGGTAAAGGGGAGACGGATTGGAATCCGAGTGCGGTTTTATAGGCAACGTGCGGAAAATGCTGACACGTGTCTTACTTTAAAAGTAGAAGGTTTCGTAGGTGATGGAAAAAAAAAAAAGAAAAAATTTATTAAAATAAATAAGTTTTAATGTAATTATATATTTGATATTTAAAATTTAAATATTTATATTTATACTAAAATATATTATTTCATTATTAAATGTTTAGGATTATTATGAGATAGAGAATTCATGTTGTCAAAGATATATTAATGTCTTAGTATTATATGAAATTCAACACCTACGTATTGATAAAGAATAGCTCATAGAGATTACACCAAGTACTTTACACGAAAAACCTAAATAAGAAACATTTATGAAACATAGCACAGTTAAAATGATTATATTATTCATATATATGTTTGAAGATTTTTCCTGCACATAAAGTTATATTATAAAAGTCGTAGTTATAGACTTTACTTTCACTAGAGTAGCCGCAAAAAATATTGGGAAAGTGACAGTGATAGTCTAACAACAAAATTAATGATAGCAAGAAAACGGTGATCCGACTATAGCTATTCGATAACAATGGTCCAACGGTGGAAGCGGCATCAGTAAGGTGATAATGATCCGATGGCAGCTATAATAGTGATCAAGCAGTTGTGGAGGCAGAAGCGGCATTGGCAGTATGATTGTGGTCATCTAATGGATAGGGGATGATGGTAATGGAAACAGAGGCCGAGGGATATTGATTAAGTGAGACACGTTCAGTCCGATGACAAGAGTTGCACCTGCTTTGTCAGCGAGCAATTATGGTCCAAGAATAGCGAATGTAATTGTTAGCGGTGGTATCAAGTGTCTCATTGGTCGTATAATAGTGGTTTGACGTCGGTGTTGTACCATGATTATTGTAATAACATTAGTTGTGTAACAATGGTTTAATGATTGAGACAGGCAACGATGGTCACAATCACAATATTATTGGCCAAGTCAAGAGTTTGTGGTCTGACAATTGTGGTGTAATGTGATGGTTTTGTTGGGTGATGGTTGTTTGATGGAAGCGACAATCAATGACGGTGGTAGTAACATTATTGGTCAGTCGTCAGTGGTCAGACAACAGTTGTTTACAACAATGGAGGTGGTGGTTGCAAAATAACAAGGATGCATTGAAGGCAATTGTAGTATGAAAAAGGGATAAAAACCCAATTGGCAGGTATTAGCTGCACAATAGTGATTTAGCGGTGGCAGCGACCAAATGATGGTGGCCATAACAATGTTGTTGCTTGGCAATGATGTTTTCAATGGTGATGGTGTATCATGATAGCAACAGTATTAGTCCTGCAATGACAATGGCAGTCCAATGATGACGATGGTGATGGCTAGGCAACAATGGCTTAACAAAGACGATGTTTAGTTGACGGAGGAGGCCATAGTTGTTGGCTAGGCATCGCTTGTGATGATAGTGTTTTTGGTAGGACAATAGTTGTTCGACGTCGATAACATACTGTAATAGTTGTGATGACGACAATAGGGTGATCGTCAATTAATGGTGGTGATTGCAATGAAGGTAGTGGTGGCCATATGACGATGATCTACTAAAGACAACTGTGGTTTGATGACATCACCAAGGCAATAATTATTTATCAAGAGTGGTGGTTAGGTAATTACGTCGGTGTTTAGTTGATGGAGATAACAATAGTGGCAGGGGGCAGTGGCAGTTGGATGACAATGTTCCAATGATGACAACGATGGCGGCTGTAGTAGCAACGGTCAAGCAACAGTGTTCCAGTGATGACTACAAATATCGAATGATGATGGTCTAGCGATGGTGGAGCTCAAAAATTTTCAGCTCTCATCATGGCCCAGTTCTAGCATTCTTTTATAGCTTTTTTTAATAACATCAACCATATATACTACCAAAATCTGAACAACTCCATCGAACAATCCTAAATGATTGACTTGATCATATATAGTTTTATGAGCGATTGAATGCCTCAATAATGTCAAGTGATATTAAACTCATTAGATTTTTCTCATCAAAATGTTTAATTCGATTATAAACTTGTCAGCTTTGAAGATCGCCTGATCCTCTAAAATATATTACAATATATATTTTTTTTATCTTTTAAATGCGTGATCTAAGCTCAATTGGACTTAGATCAAATCTTTTTTATGTCATTCGTTTTATCTCATTGGGACACTTTATTTGATCATAAATATAAGTGTAACCAATCATTTATTTATTTTTTAAGAGTTTAGATCCAAAGGGTGTCAAGACTAGTGCTTGTTTTAAGAGAAATTGTTTGGTACATATCAATGATAGTGATATTTTAACATAATATTAAAATCTTATGTTACACATATAATCATGAAAATTTAGATGTTAGACACTAGCTAAAGATCAAGAAGTGGAGATTCGATAAATATTACAACATTGAGTGCAAAATATTACAATCTACAAATCTACATCTTATCTTTATAGTTTTATATAATTATATAAACCTAAAAATTTGTTGACACTTTCTATTCTAAAGTCTAGAAATCTTCAATATTTATTGTCATCAATGAGTAATTAATTAGAAGAAACATTAATGAAAATTTTTTGTTGTGTTTAAGTTCACTAATGCATAAAACTCCTTGTGGTTTGATTTTCCTTTTTTATTTATTAAAGGGATAAAAATTTTAACTTATTTGGTGGATAATGATGGATTGGGACGTCACATGACCACAATTTTATAAAAAAACATTATGTCGTGGGTTGAGATGCAAAAATGTATCAGGACTTCTATCACAATGCACCACGTGTACAGTTCGACCCTACTAAATACAAAAATAGATTGTGATTGGAGTCTTCATACAATTTTGGATCAAGTCCCCTAATGTAATATTCTTTTTTTCTAATTTTACGGATATATGACATGATCTCTCTATCCACCATCACCCATACCTCTGCATCCACCTTTGTCCTCATAGCTCCTTTGGATACTTAATAATCTATCCTTCACAATGCTCTGAACAAGTCAGCAAGCATTCAATACTACCAACAAACAAATTCCGAACCAAAAAAAGCCATAATTTCAAGATTGACAAGTAAGTTACAATCTGGTTGAGATAAAACAAAAAAGGAAGAAGAAGAAGAAGAAGACTGCAAATCCACTCCTAACCAAACCCTAATTGTTCTCAACCTTCATCTCCACGCAGAAGATACGACCAAAGCCCTCTCCATCCACCCAAGATACAGAGCCTCATCCCTCTCCTCAATCCCATAATTCCCACAATAATTCTCCAACAACGCCCTAATGGCCGCAATCACCAGCGAGCTCAACGGGTACGGCACGAACCCCGCCATTCTAAACCTCGACCTCCATTTTCCGTGCACCTCATGCCGCTCGACTCTCTCCGCCCCCTCGCAGGCAATTACGTTCACAATATCCCTCGCCAGACAGTGCTGCTCCACCGCAATCCTCTCCTTGCTCGTCCTCGAGAGAGCCGCGTCCATGGATTCGAAGATGGCGGTGTAGTAATCGAGAGCCTCCATGAATCGCGGGAAGAAAGCAGAGGTATTGGTGTTTGATTCTTGCTCCACCACCGTCACCACCTTCGGCGCAAGGCTCTTCACCAGTCTCAGCAATCTGTCGCGGTGATTCCATGTACTCACGCTCTCGTCCGGCAAGCGGTGAAGCTGGAAGGCGAAGTTCACAGCTAGGGCTTCCCCTCGCCGGATATCAATGTTCTCGAGCTTGAACTCGCAGCTGATAATGACTGACGCAGAGTGGAACTCGAACGGGACGTTACATGATTCAGCCAAACGAGATAACTGCCGCCCTGCGGCGGCGGCGGCGGCGGCGGAGGCGGTGGAGTCAACGATCCCGGTTATCCTCAAGTGCGGGGGGCCTCCGGGTCTCGTAGCCAGGGCTTGAATAAGAGTCACCCATTGACTTCCGTGCGCCATCTGGAAGTCGATAATGTGAACTTTCTCCTCATTCCTGACGGCATGGGCAATGGCGCCATTAGCGGACAAGTAACCGAACTTGAAGCAGGGACAGACCTCATATAGAAGATGCAGGTAAGAGAGCAGATCGGAGCTAGCTGGTTCTCTGCAGATCAAGGATTTGTAGATAGCGCTGCCGGAGGAAGAAAGACGAGCGACGAGTCCTTCGAGCATGTAAGCTGCAAGCCGTTGGAACGGTTCGCCGAACACTGAAACCATTTGTTTTGCTTCGGTGATGAGCCATTCTGCGGTCAGAATATCATCTTCTGCAAGAGCTCTTGCACAGGAGATGAGTGTCTCCTTGAGGTCTGTGGGAATATGGATTAGGAGCTTACAGTCAGGCCAAAGGAGCAGACTTTCGAGTTCCTTTAATTTGAGGTTGAGATCAAAGGAGTCTGAGGTTGAGGATGAAGAGTTCATGGGAGATCCATGAGTTTGATCTGAATGGCTCTCGTTGGGGGAGGAGAGACTGGGAGGAGATGGAGAGCAGTAGGTGTAAGTAGCGACCGGTGAAGAGGATTCCAGAGTGAAATACTGAAAACTTGTTGATTGGGGAGAGAGCTTTTTCATGGCCGCCCTTGTAGCTTGCATGGTGACTTGCTCAAGTGATTCTCAGACATTAATAGACTGACTAAACTTGGGTTTGAAAGAAAATATGAGAATGAGCTTTCTGATGAGTGAATTCTTCTTCTTTGGGTATTTATCTGAAAGGAGATAAATTTGATTCTAACAAGTCAAACTAGATTCAAAATCAAATTAATTGAGTTCAGACTTAAACTTGACATAAAATTGAAATGTATTTTGAGTTGAGTCAGCTCCACTTGGAATGATTCAATTGTGAGTCATTATGATTCAATTGTGAGTCATTCAACCAACTCAACTTAAAATTAAATGCACAAGTTTAACAAGCAGAAAGATTAATATTCCATCGGCAAAGCAATTACAATTAACTTCAGAGATAAATTGTGCCACCCAACAATTGTTGTTGCACTAGCTTCCTGTCTAACATATATAGCATCAATAGAGCATGATTATTTAGTATTTCTCTCTTTCACTTACATTTTTAGGTAATTTCAATTGTTATCATCGTTTTCTTTGTATTCTGAATAATTTATGTTGTATCTTGGTATTTTGAATATCAAACACTATAAATAGTAAAATATTCATTGATCTCATGTCATCATCAAAATTTCATTCAAACCCTAAAGGTGGTAAATATTAGATAATATACGCATGTATTATATTACTATATTTAAGGGTGACATTTATTATATTACCATACATAAGTTACCATACTTAAGTTCTCTTGCTTAATATATATATATATATATATATATATATATATATATATATATATATATATATATATATATATATATATATATATATATATCTTTTATTCTTGTAATTGAACTATACAATACAATGGAAACCCTTGCCGTCTTTTTTGTTCTCTTCTCTCTTGTTCTCCTTTGTAATTCTTAATATGGTATCAAAGCAAGGTTCGAGGGCATAGAAAAGATCGGATTTGGAGATTTTGTTCGGTGAGGACAGAGGAAAACTCTTCGGAGCAAGAAGTACGAAGAAGATTTGGCAGAGGAGATTCGCATGAGGTTCGAACAGGTCTTCGGTGATTTCGCGAAGGGAGTTCGGATTGCGACAAAGGAAGTTCTGCGAAGGAGGTTCGCGACCTAGCAGGGTAGTTTGCGAACAACAACTTCAGCGGCAGCGACCAGGCGCTGGGAAGTGAATCTGGAAAGGAATATTCCTTCTGTTTTGTAATTTTTCTGCGGAGGAGACTGGCAGGAAAGGCAAGCGGAGAAGAAAAAGTTAAAATTCCGAACTTCTTCGTCTTTCTATCATGATTACTTCGGATGTTGAATTTTTTCTATTCATCGGAGGACTTTCCTGGTCAACGGACCACAAATCACTACAGAGCGCCTTCAGCACTTTCGGCGACGTCCTCGAGTCAAAGGTTATCAATGATCGGGAGACGGGGAGGTCGAGGGGGTTTGGATTCGTGACTTACAGCAACGAGCAGGCTATGCAGGACGCCATCGAGGGGATGAATGGGCAGAAACTTGACGGTAGGAACATCACTATCAACCGGGCTCAATCTCGATCTGACAACAGAAGGCACGACAACCAGGCAAAGCGCAAAATGTACCCACGAAGCTTCAAAACTACAAAATCAAATGTTGCAGCTGTTGTTCCTCCAACAGACTCTTCGGGGCCCATAGTAGTTGCACTTGCTGAGCAGTTTCAAAATTTTCTTGCCACACAACCCCATGTGATGTCTGCCTCATCAAATATAGGTTTGCCTTCATCTAGCTCATCAGGTATATCTTCTTCCATTTGGATTCTTGACTCTGGAGCCTCTCATCATATGTCATCCGATTTTATATCACTTGTATCCTTACATCCTGCGTCATCTGTATCAGTCATGACTGCTGATGGCACTCCTATGTCATTAGCAGACACTGGGTCTGTATGCACTCCACATTTATCCCTTTCAAATGTTTACTATATCTCCAATCTTACCTTGAATCTTGTTTCTGTTAGTCAATTGTGTGATTCTGGTTTCTCAGTTTCACTTTCTTCCACATCTTGTTATGTGCAGGATCCGCAATCCAGGAGGCTGATTGGGACAGGTTGTAGGCAAGGGGGACTTTATATTCTGGATGAGCTAAAAGTTCCGGATGTTGCAGCTTCCAGTGTTGACCTATCATCATTTCGTTTGAGTTCATCATCTTCTAACTTTTATCTATGGCACTCTCGTCTTGGACATGTCTCTTTTCCTCGTCTAAAATATTTAGTTTCTACGGGAGCTTTGTGCAAGTTAAAAAGTCATGATATTTCTGATTGTTGTGGTTGTAAACTTGCTAAATTTTCTGCTTCACACTTCTCTAAAAGTGTTTCACGTTCTGTTACTAAGTGTCTCGTTCATTGATGACTATACTCGTTATTGTTGGGTTTATCTTATGAAAAATTGTTCTGAATTTTTTAGTGTTTATCATATGTTTCGGGCACTTGTCAAAACTCAACATAACGCTGTTATTAAGTGTTTTCGATGTTATCTGGGAGGTGAATATACCTCTACTAAATTCTCTAAATTACTTACCTCTGATGGGACTTTACTGCAAACTTCTTATACTGATACTCCTGAACAAAATGGAGTTGCTGAAAGAAAACATCGTCACATTGTTGAAAGTTTTCGTTCCCTTCTTTTGTCTGGTTCTGTTCCAAATAAATTTTGGGGGAAACTACTCTTACTGTTGTTTACATTATTAACAGAATTTCATCCTCTGTTACCTCAGGTTTGTCTCCCTTTAAAAAACTGTATGGTCACGCTCCTGATTATTCCGTTTTGAGAATTTTTGGTTCAACATGTTTTGTTTTTCTTCGTCATGTACAACGTAATAAATTATCTTCACGTTCGACAATCTGTGTTTTTCTTGGTTATGGTGATGGTCAGAAATGATATCGTTGTTATGATCCCGTCACTCGAAAAACTTTTTGTCTCTCGTCATGTTGTATTTCTTGAGCATATATCATTTTATTCTATTCCTCCTTCCTCACATAGACTTACAAAGTTTGATCTTATCTCAATTAATCCTTTTCACACAGACACTGATATTGCACCTCATCATGTGATCCATCGTCCAAATAATTTTGATATCGAGCTTTGCAAGGTTGACATTGGTAATTCTGCAGATCCTGTTGCTCCCTCTGCCTCTACTGCTCCCAAAAAAACCCTCTATGACTGTGAATCCTCCTCTTCCTCATTAGCCTCAATATGAACGTAAGTCAACTAAATTACCAGACTTTGTTTACTCCACTTATTATACTTCTTTTGCTTCCTTCTTAAACTTCATTCATAATTTGTCTGAGCCTTCTTCATATCAAGAGGCTGTTCTTGATCCTCTTTGACAGCAAGCTATGGCAGAAGAACTGTCTGCTTTGCACAAGACAAATAGTTGGTATCTTATCTCTCTTCCACCAGGAAAACGTGCAATTGGTTCTCGCTGGGTGTATAAGATCAAAACCAAGTCTGATGGGTCAGTTGAGCGATATAAAGCTCGTTTGGTTGCTAAGGGACTTTCTCAAAATTTTGGTTTGGATTAGGAAGAAACATTTGCTCATGTTGCCAAAATGACTACTATTCGCACTCTTATTGCAGTCGCATCTATTCATCAGTGGCATATCTCTCAAATTGATGTTAAAAATGCTTTCTTAAATGGTGATCTCAAGAAGAAGTTTACATGGTGCCTCCACCAAGTGTCTCTCATAATCATGGTGAAGTTTGTAAATTAAAGAAAGCTCTCTACGGCCTCAAACAAGCTCCTCGAGCTTGGTTTGAAAAGTTCTATATTGTGATTGCATCCCATGGTTTTCATTCTAGCTCACATGACACTGTCTCGTTTCTCAAGAGTACCTCCCATGGCCGGATCATACTCTCTTTATATGTTGATGACATGATTATACTGAGGACGATGATAATGGGATTGCAGAGTTGAAATTAAAACTAGCTCAACAGTTTGAGATGAAAGATTTGGGTACTCTTCTATACTTTTTGGGGATTGAAGGTGACACATTCTTCTAGAGGTTATCTTCTTTCCCAATCAAAGTATATTGGCAGCATTGTTGACCTCATTTTTTAGGTCTTTTATTTCCCTCTCCTTAGATCCTAGGATCTAGCATTAGGATTTCTTTATTTTGGACTATATTAGAGGACTAGACTGGGACCCACCGTATTTAGAAATTCAAGCCATTTCCTCGTTCCTTGAAAGTTTCATATGGACGGTTTTAAATCCTCGACATCCAGTTGAGTTGATTAAAAGCTGACGTATTGAAACTCTTGTTGAGTTCCTATAGGGATTTGAAAGCCATAGGTGGACCCCACTGCGTGCGACGTTTGACTTTTTGTCACGAGCAATATGTTTGACTATGGTTCTCGCTTAGGCGAAGACCGGTCATTAATTTGCTCGTTAAATGGCTCCGGTCGGGTCAGAATAATTTCATTTTTGCAACATAACGCAAATTTGATTTAAATTGATGCGACAGTCGGCGAACTTGTCCGAATAGCCTCGGATGACGAAACGGACCGCGCCGATGCGCCCGGAACGTCGATTTTAGCCGGGAATGACATATAACTTGATAGAGTTTCAAATTGACTCGATTTGCGTGCAAAGTCGATGAATTTAAATAAGATAATAATAATAATAAATATTTTTTTTATATAATAATATATATTAAACCTATATACTAATTTCACGGCCTAATATCACGGTTCACGACTGATGGGCACTGTTCACTTTCTCCTATCTCACGCACGCGATTTTGTTTCCCTTCCCGTGCCCTAACCGGATCTCGCCGTCTTCTTCTTCGGTGACGACCGAATTCGAGAAACTTCCTAGCCGGTTTCCCGGTCATCTCCCCCTCCTCCGACCACAACCGACATCCTCTGTCGGTTATAACTGTCGGTCGTACCTCCTAACTGTTTCTCCCGCCCAAATGAGTCGGGTAACCCTCCTTCTTACGAACATTGGCTGGTTTTCTTGCTTGCCGTGGGATTCTCCTCACCGCTTTGTTTCTCACCGTCGGTAAGTCTTCCCCTTCGATCGGCTATAAATAGCCCCGATGGAAAGAGTATTGGGGACGTTTTTTTTCTCGTGTGCGACCTGAGGAATTTCTGTTTTGCGGATCTTGAATTTTCTTTTTGGTCCTTTTGCAAGTAAGCTTTCTTCTTCGTTTCTTCTTCCTTCTTTGATTACAAGTGAGTTTTAGTTCTGCTGTTCACTTGCTGAATTTGCAATACATTGCAATTGGGTAAGCAAAACTTTCTACATCTATTCGGGGATTATAAGGGTTCTTTTATAAAGCTGCACTATATTAACCATTTAAATTTCGGTTACCCGAATTCTTGGTCTACGGGAGAAAGTATTCAGTTAAGAAGCTTACTGCAGCAGTGATCTGATGATTTCGAATTGATTCATAGTTCGAAATAGGGAGTATATGAGCATTGTCCCTTCGAATAATTGGGGTGATTAGATCATTGTTGTGCTTAAACTTACAGGAAAGTTTGCTTCAGTTATGTGAAATGCATATTTATGACATGATATTCCTTCATATGGTTTAATTAAGTGTGTTAGGCTTCATTGGATACATTTATATGATCCTTGTGCAATTATTTGAGGAGATGATCTTAAGCACAAATTGTTGAGTTGGAAAGGCATAATACTTTCTTATACTCCTGATGGAGTGAAATTGAGACTCACTTAAACAAGTTAATTATGTAATTGATGGGAAATGTTTAAAAGGCTGGATAGATTAAAATTATTGGATTTTTTTTAGAATTCATCAATTAGTTTGTTTTCTGGAAGGAATTGTTTTTTTTTTTATTTATTTTATTTACTTGTTATTCCTAATTTCCATAGAATTGGGGAAACAACATATGTTTTAACTCATGGTTCAGGAATGCAAAAGATTTCATCATCCTTCATTTTTTTAATCATATAAGTCACTGATTGATCTTTGTTTTAATCAATTAATTGCTGAGATTATTCTCTGATGTTGTCAAGGTTGTGTTAAATGGTGATTTGCTAGATCGCATATATTTTTTTTTAATTTTCTGAAATGTCATGAACAAATACTTTTGTGAAACCAACTCTAATGAGGCTTGCTCACTTAAAAGATTGAATAAAATAATATGAGAAAACATTGATTCTCTCTTTGAACGGTATAAGAATCAAGGTTTACGTGCCATTGTGGAACTACAACAGCTTCTTGATATTTTGAAGCACACGCATAGTTATCTTGAACTACTCATTCAATCTGATGCTGAATAAAATACAAGAAAAGGAAATTAGAAGGTTCTTGATATTCGAATTACATGTCCTTGATTTTAAATTATTTCATATTTACAAAAGAGGGATCATATATTGAGGAAAGAAAATACATAAGAATTGAGTAGTATGCATGTAAATCTGCCACTGTTTCTTTTATGACTGTGCACGGGACCTAAGCGATACGTTATACATAATTACTGTGAGTGATCCTTGTCCTCGAAATTTTCTTCACCTTCTCATATAGATGGTTTTAATGAAATGAGATTGGACTAGATTTAATGAGCATCTGATTATTGCTTTCCTTATTTCTCTACATAAGTGAATTGCTACCTGCATCCTGAGAAAGCATTCATGAGTTACAACCTAGAGTTAGCTATGGAATCTTTTTCTTTTTAATGAAATAAATTAAGAAATGAATTCTAGTCTCATATATCTCAAACGTTGAGAATATTTACATGCATATCTTACAATTATTTTTGTACTTACAAATCCAGCGCCTGAACTTCATTTCTTTTTATTTTACATTTGTAAGATTCATAATATTTATATCACTTGATTTATATGTCCAAGGATTGAATTTCTTTTCTTATAAATATATCTCCTTACATTTGGTTGGGGTGGTAAGCTCTACGGTATTAATTCCGATGAACTGCCGATGGCATTAATCAAGGAAAATTTCCTATATATTATATTAATTTTTATGTATTCACCTATCAAATATTTAATTTTCATTTTCTTTACCTTTATTTGTCTCATCACCTTGATGAAGTCATATTTCTACGCCTATTTACGCATATGTACATAATATCATTTTGTTCGCTTATTTTCTTGCAGTTGAAGTTGAAATTATAATAGAGCTATACAAATGCAGTCACCATCCCAAGTATGTTCTGTAAAATAAGGCTTGCTTTCCCTTAACTTCATATTAGTGTGGAGGCTTTTATACTTGATACTTATATGTTTATCTAGAATTATATGAAAATTCTGCATGCTGCAGTTTAATATATTGAGCATTTTACATATACACATGTATCACTACTTTATTTAATCTTTTATACAGCTCCTCTTGTATATTGGCAAAGTGATATGTATATATACAAGGTAAACCTTGGATGTTTGATGCAAAATTGTATAATGATCGAATAAGGTATAATATTTGATTTCGATTATATGAATAAGAATCTTTTGGGTCTTTAAGCATTTATATATATGCAATAGAGGACGAAGAAGGGTTGGTTATCTCTGATTCTTGTATATCTATTTATGTATTATTTAGGCTGGGACTAGCTTGTTTATTGCTCTATTTAGCACTGGTTATTGGTTAAACATTTATAGTTATTACTATTACTTGTTAGTTCAGATATTTACAAATTTGTTTCAATTTGTTGGGTGGACTTTAGTTGTAACTGTTGTTGCTAATTGATTTGGAAAGATGGAACATACGTACCATTCAATTTCTTGAGTATTCAGGTGTTTAGCACTTGAATTTAAAATGAATTTATAAAGTCTGTAATTCCTGAGCATTTACATATTTAAATCTTCAAATTCTTGAATATTTACATATCTAACACCCAAAATCTTTTTCTCTATGTCTACACCATCCAAATCTTTCATATTATGGCAAAGTTATTATGTTATGTATAAATGCATGGAAATTAGGTCGTATGTGTGCGAATTTTTCTTCTCCAGCAGCAATTATATTCGATTTTTGGAGGTTTGCTTTGGTTTATTGAAGCTGAGCCTTGAAACTAATAATGTTTTTTTTTTTACTTCAGCTTACTGAAGTAGAAGTTTTAGGAAATTTATAGGTTTCTTTGCCTTGGTTTGGATGAAGCCAAACTCTGGAATTCAATAGTTAAGCAGGCTTTAATTGGTTTGAATTTGTTTTATACATTGGATTTGGAAATGTTATCTTGATTGGCTTTACTTGTGAAAGTTGAAATCTCTTTCGATTGTATTGTATATGAAACATCAAAGTGGGTGTATAAGTTGGAAATGCGGGGTACAGGCAATGATGCACAAACTTCAATAATCATGCTTTTATAGCTGAAACAAAATAAAATCGATACTCGATTATAGATGCCGGTTTTATCCTATAGTTTAGATAGTTCAATTCCTACCTTTAAGAAATTTGTGAGCCAAGCAACG